>JBBPTO010000307.1:0-35518 GCA_038094155.1 Pulveroboletus cf. aberrans | reverse complement strand
CGAGCCATGCTTGTTCTGCGTAGAGCTGGGCTGCAGACTCCGGTGGGGTATAGGACATGTGTGCTCAGAGGGCCAAGACAAGCCACCCCCCGAGCAATCGTTGACCCGGTTCAAGATGGAGGTAGCTCGGGAAAAGAGGGTAAGCGAACAGAGGGAAAGAGCTGTAAAATTAACGCTGGGGTGGCGATGTTCATGAGCCTTGAGGAATGGTTCTAAGCGTTTGTCACCGCGGGGGTTGCCAAGCTTCTGTAAGTAGTCTGGACCGAACCCTTGGAATCGGCTAGGCTCCGTCGGGACATGATTACATACCCACGCCGCTGTCATCCCATGATAAGCAGTCGTCTCGCTCCACAGATTAAATCGATCAATCCTCCAGCCAATACCGTTCATTTCGGAACTTCGATTGCCACTTTGAACTTGAGGGGCCCCCGGCTCGTGTACTTCGGCCGAGTGTCATCTCGCTGCTCGAGTCTTCTTAGCGGCCAATGAATCCCGGCTTCTTGTCCAGATTCCGTGAGGAAGTATGCATCGATTGGGCATGTCCAGACAAGGTAGTACTGTCTGATCAGAGCGGTTTCATGCAACTAATTGTTAGGAACCTCGAACTGCGTCGATTAGTTTAACTCCCAAACGAAAACCCACGCGACCCTCCGCACCGGGTCACGTTCTCGTTTCAGCCGGGACGCTTTCGGCCAAGTTGCGCGTGCGCTGATCGATCGCGACGGTAGGACTCGAACACGTGCAGAAACCCCAACCAGGCAGTGTCTTCTCACTTAACATGAGGTGTATTCAGAATGTGCAAGGAAAATCTAATCTGAGATGGCGTGTTCATGAGAGGTGCTGTCTCGCTTGACCGCGACCGGGTCCAGAGTTTATTGTGCCACTGAGATGGTTATACCAAATATCTTCGACAGAAATCAGTTGACGCTCTGATTCCACGGAGTGAAAAATCGATTACCGGAAGTGACTTGTGATATTTCTGTCCGACTGGATCCCCCAGGTCCGAGGCTTTGTCTATTTACAGAACCACGAACCCATTCGACCCTGGACCGTGTCTAATAACGCGATGAACTCGGCTCTGAACGTGTCATTCGTAAAGGTGACCATATCCAGACGGTGAAAAACCGAGGCGAGCAATCGTAATGTTGTGCCCAGGAAACGTTGGCCAACAAAGAGGGGGCGGAACCACTGGGATGCTCAGGTTCAGAATGTAGACAAAGTTGACATACAGGACCAATTAGAATGGAAAGCCCCCAACCGACGGCGCCATCATCCAGTCAGTAGGTCATAAAACTCTTGAAGGTCACTCGTATGAAAGGAGCCTATTCCCGGAATATATTCGAATAGACTGTATGAATGACTGCAGTCGGTCTCAGTGAGATGCGAACTCAAGCTCACGAAAACCCTAAACGTGATGGGCCGAAATTCCCGACGAAGTCCTAAAGGCATGATTCGCATAAACCAGCCTGATGCGTCCAGACCCGCAGACTTATTTTCTACCTCCACAATGCTCTTTCTCTGGAGACACCCATCGGCAGAGAAGGAGGCTTTCTAAAATGCAAAGAGATCTAGCACCTCTGCGCGCTGTGTGGTCCGAGGCGGTTTATTCAAGTTAGACTAACACGATCCAGTGACTCGACAGCCATTGTCAATTCGGCCCTAGTGGTGGTTGTCTGCTTACCGAAACGGGATGGAGGCGGTGTGCCGTAATAAAAATCTCCCAGTGGCATTGCAGTCCCGCTCAGTTGACATGGGTGGTGGCGTCCACGAAACTCTGAGGAGCAATGATCTCATTGGGCGTATGTATTTGCCTCTACAATTGATTAATCAACCCTGTGGCGTGCCAGAGGCATGAAGCACAACCAGGAGTATATTAGACCAGAACGTGCGACCCGGAGGACATCTACATGCTTACCGCCCAGTGATTTCAAGGACGTTGCTGGTCTCAGAGCATTGCAACAGGTCGACACTGCACTATACTGGCCGAGGTGCCCAACCTATACGCAAGAGAAAATAATATTTGTCAGACGTTTCATCCCTTGGCTTTACATAGACAGACGCCGAGATCTGGTCTCAGTGACAGCTTATCCAGATCCCGGAGACAGAGCTGGGGCGACGATCCTGGGAAGTAGGTTATAGCTCTCCTGTCTCGTGCGTTCTCTGAACAAGATCGAGAACTGGATGCCTTCAAAGCAGAAACAGCCTGAAGAGCTGAAGATTTGATGATTTGATGATATATCCCGTGCGGCATGCGCGTTCCCCGTGAAGACCAACTTTCCTTGATCTGGTTGTCGACGCATCGAGAATTAGGTTATTCTGCAGCCAATCACAATCACAGCTTGAAGGTCATAGAAATATACAGTTGAAAACTCAGGGAATAGAATTAATTGGTTGAATGCATCGGTACACCAGGGAGGAAAGCAACTCTACTCCTTATTCTGCTCTCTAAATTGTTTTGCCCACTAGTCGAGATAAGCATACAAGAATAAAAAAGTCGGACGAACTTGCGTACCAGCATAGAAGGTATTGGTCGATCGGGAAGAACATGCCGGGTCTGTCCGTATGCTCACACTGAGGAGGGAATTTGAGACGAAAAGCATTTCATACCTCCCGTTCCGCGCTGACAGACCAAACTCCATACGCAATGGCCAGAATGCCGGCCATAGTGATTGCCGTGTTGCTCGCCCAATTCGCAGGACGAGTCCACCATCCACCTGTCAGTTGCCGCCATCCATGTCACGGTCGCGGTGGAGCATCCACTGCAACGCACCTGCTGGCGACCATACATGTTTTGGATACGGGTAACGTGGACCACCTCCCTGTGCAAGCCAATTAGTAAGACCCAGGCAATGATGAACCAGGGCATGGGACGTACCATGACTGAGCAGTTGAGAGACGAAAATCAAACCGTAGTGGCGTGAAGCGGTTTGTCCGATATTGTTCCCACGATGATTTCAGCGAGCCAAGACTCGGCGGCGGGCTAATTCACCAACTAGCTCATTACACTACTTGTTACTCCTCGTAGGTGCGGAGAAGGATATGGTTGTATTACCTGGCATCTCGCTGAGGACTTGGAAACAACCCGTCAAGGAAGGATTCCTTTAAAGATAAGCAGAACCGCAATTTTTCGAAGGTCCCACCTGGTCATGCGCCCGACCAAAGCGTTCAGCCTCCCGCATTCGGCTGCCCACGAAGCGCGCGCCCAAAACAATCATACAGCTTAGGGATTCTAGATAAAGATGAAGAGATTTCCCCACAGCAATCGTTCAGACAACCCTCACATTGAGCACTCTCATGGCCCCCACACGCGCAGGCATTGCCCACCAACCGCGTGGGCAAACAACAATTGAATACCTCACGTTGGAAGCAGTGAGCGTGAAAGCGTGGGTAGTGGACGGTACGTCGCTGCCCTTATCATCCGACTCCTTGGACGCTCATTGCCGCCCATATAATGGTATAGTATCTTCCCGCATAGTCCTCTCCCAGACGTTCTACAATTCGTCAAATGAACCGACAGGAAAAGCAAAATACGTTTTCCCACTCCCGGCGAGCGCCGCGGTATGCGCGTTCGAGCTCGAGCTACCAAATGGAACAATTATTGTCGGGGAAGTGAAGGAAAGAGAAGAAGCCACACTCACCTTTACCAATGCGGTGAACCAAGGGAAGACAGCAGCACTCGTGGAGAGGGTAACCGACGACAGTGAGTCCATTAAACCCTACGATCAATGCTGATATGGGTGAACTTACGGTCCGCCACGCAGTATTCACGATCTCAGTTGGATCCATTCCTGCCACAACAAGGGTGACAGCACACTTGATCGTGAGCGTCGTGGTGTGCTCGTTCTGTCCGCATCACCCTTATATCTGCTTGTAGTTTGTCATGGATCTGTTGGATGAAGGATCGCGGGACCACGTTCGGCTACAGCTTCCCATGTACATTGCAGAGCGCTACGGGACACCACCTGCGGCCATGGAAAACGCCTCTTCCGCACATTCCCATGCTCAGGTTCGGGTTGATATCAGCGTTGACATACAGACAAGCGGTGTCATACATGCTATCCTTAGCCCTACACATTCACATTCAATCCGACTGCAGCGCTATAAGGGTCATTCTGGTCGGAAATCTCAGAGGCGTATGTCTGCAGTCTGGAAATCATCCGAATTCTTGACCTCTGACTTCGTCATCGCCATACACGCCGAGGGATTGGATAAGCCTAGATGTTTTGCAGAGGTGCTTTCCCCGAGCGGAGATCTGAGCAGCAATGGCTCTACCATTGCGATGCAAATGACCCTTGTTCCTGGATTCTTAACTCCAAAGGTCTCATCGCAGGAATACATCTTTATTATCGACCGATCTGGCAGCATGAGTGGTAGCGCAATCGAAACAGCAAAACGAACCTTGACCATGCTGCTTCGTCTCCTCCCGAGCGAACAAACCACCTTCAATATCTTCAGCTTTGGGACTGGAGTGACAAGCCTATGGAAGAGCAGCCGCGGACTCGATCGAGCATCCTTGGATCAAGCAGTAAGTATTTTTTTTTGGATCAGAGATCATTTATTTGACAGCAGTTCGGTTGCAGACGTTACATGTTGCGAGCATGAACGCTGATTATGGAGGAACAGAAATTCCTGGTGCCCTTCGGGCAGCGTTCAACTCACGTGGACTTGATCGTCCGTCAGTGGTATTCTTGCTTACCGATGGCCTAGTCCAGGTATGTGGAACAGCGCTAAAGTATATACCATCTAAAACCCGTTCCAGGGGACTCGGAATCATGGGACACAGGATCCTTTCTTGGTCATTTCTAATGCTGTTGGAAATTCTCCGCCCCAGGCACCAGTGCGTCTTTTCGTCCTTGGGATTGGGAATCAGGTGTCCTCCGATGTGTGCTCCAGCCTCGCGGCGGTAGGTAATGGAGAATGTCTCTTTGCACTTGCAGTGGAGGATATTTCTGGAAAGTGTGCTCGTCTTTTGAATGCCGGACGGTCAAAGAACATCGAAAGCATCGTTATCGACTGGGGACAGTCGGATGCCTCACCTCTTCTGGCTGGGGCACCCTCACCAGTTATGCCGACTCTCCCAGCAACTCTTCCTACCCTCGCGCCGCCGCCGCCTGTGCAGCAAGCCCCCCATGCTTTGCAAAAGATATTCTCTGGAATTCGTTTCACAGTGTTTGCAATTATGACATCAGGGACTGTACCAACCTCTGTAAAGTTGACGATCAAACTGCACGGAGTGGACAATCATCTGGAGCAAGTCGTGGACGTGGTCAAAGTGAAACCATTCCCAGCCAGCGAACGTTCAACTGTTCCGATGGTACATACATTGGCTGCACGGAAGCTCATCATGGAGTTGGATCGTGGATCGGGACTTCTCCCTGCCCCAGCGGCAGGCGATGCCCTCCTGGCCTCTGAGGATGACTTGCGCAAAGCTGGTATAGTTAGACTTGGCTTGGCATACCAGCTTGTGAGCAAGTATACATCTTTTGTCGCCGTCCAGCAGGGAAACGAGCGCACAAGGAATAGGCGGCATAAAAGTGGCGGATCAGCTTGGGTTAGATCAAGATTGCAGCGAACCGACAGGAGTACGCCAGAAGATAACCCCGCAGTTGCACCCACTTTCCTCGACGACCTCATCAGTGGTGTGGTGTCTATATTCGCATCCGTCTTCGGGTTTCTCGGTGGCCCGACGAGTACGACAAATAATTCCCATTCTCGTCTTCAGCAGCAGAAGAACATCCCTGGCACGTATGATGGGTCCAATTCCGACAAGAGCGAGACTAGTAGAGGTCGTGGATCTTCCCCTCGTTCACCACGAGGTGGTAGCCCCGCATCTCACCACACCACCGACAGCTTCTCCACTCTGAGTTCCCTCGAAGGGTCCAGCTGCAGTTCCTGTTGGACGCCCTCTCGCACACCGAGTCCCCTTCCCGTACCCTCTGATCCAATCGACCGCGCTCCCTCGCCCAAGTTTATCCAGGATCCGCCGGTGATTAATCCGAGCGCACCGACTGGACGAGTCGGGGTTTCACAAGACGTGTATCGCTTACACCTCGAGATGGACCTCGACGGCTCGTTCACGGCTTCCACTCTCCTTACTCAACTCGTCGGGGAGGCGGTACTGGGCAAGGCGGAAGAGCGCGGCATCGACAAGAAAGTGTGGGCGACCGCCGTCGCCGCCGCATATATGCAGATACATTTGCAGGGTGAGCCGGACCTCTTGGAATTGATAACGGAAAAGGCCAAGGAGTTCGTACTGGCGTCCGGGCATGCAAAGAAAGATTTTGACGAGATGGTGCGCGCCGCAACTGCATTATTGAACAAATAGGTTGTCGCAGGATGAATTGTATTTCTTGCGCTGTACATTAGCGATGACGACGGTATGTAACGAAACTGGGATGTCAGCGACGTTGGAGCTACCTCAGGCATGATGGCTAGCTTTCGCAACACCTACTCCGCTGTGGCCTTGAATCCAGGACAAATCCAGAAATGATCCTTGGCGGCTGAGCGAGTTGATATCAGCCCTTCAAGCTACTCATAACCATGAAGGGTCTTTGAGACCGCGCCATTCTATGGATTAGAACCGCACGGACTAGAATATGAACACCCTTGGGTTGTCTAGCATGCCGCACCGCTGGCTGTCCTGGACGGATGAATGGTTGGGCCTGTTGAAAGTTCGGCAAACGCTGGCAGCGT
Source organism: Pulveroboletus cf. aberrans (assembly GCA_038094155.1). NCBI lineage: Eukaryota > Fungi > Basidiomycota > Agaricomycetes > Boletales > Boletaceae > Pulveroboletus > Pulveroboletus cf. aberrans. Next base: position 28,825 of record JBBPTO010000307.1, on the reverse strand, counting down.
GATTACGTGGTCACTGCGAAGCTTCCTAGCATCGTCAGGACATCCTGTTTTCCAACGCTGGCGATAGACCAGACCGAGCATCAGTCCTCCCATGATCTCGAAGTCTGATGCGCTGGAAGACGGTGAAATTATGGAGGGATGGTCATCTAGCGGCGGGATCGCACCGCATTCATTGAAAGCACCCAAAGGCCGACCCCAGTTGGATTTGTCTGCCCAGGACACACCCGAGATCTCCCCTTCAGAAGAAGGTGAGATAGAGGAGTCTTCCGACATCACCCAGCGTTCGTCGCATTCGTCGGTTCGTGTCAAACCCTTGACGTTAGCTTCCTTGCCAGCAGTGTCTCCCAATCCCACAGCTCCCATAGCTGAACTTAGTAACATCTTTCATTTCCGACTGTTCGTAGCCGCTTATTGAGCAATTCCTGTTCCAGTGACGAAGGACAACTTGGACATTGCAAAATCGATCGTGTTGGATCTCCTCGGTTGGGGGATCGTCCCGGAGCATCTCATTGAGTACGGTCTCTCGTCGAGCGTCGTCCACAAGATCTTCACCGATCTGCGGCTTCGTCTTCCCCATGAATTACAAACACTTCTTCCGCCTCCACCCCCACTCTAGTGCATGATAACTGCTGTTTTCTTCCACCCTTCGGATGACTTAGAACACCATCGTACCTCATCATTTCTTCGTATTTACAGGTTATGACATGCTCCGTCACGACAACACAATGGGTGGGCTTTCTGCAATGCTCGGATCTCCAAGTAACCTACTGAAGAAGGCGTACGCAGTGCCAGACTGAACAACAAGGACGAATTTCGAGGGCGCATAGTTTGCTTTTGAACATTCCTTCCGCTGCTACTGCCAGTTCTTTTCCTAGGCTGGAGAAATGAGTTTCTCGAGATCAATCAACTCTCCGCCACTGCGCAACGCTGCTTCGATCACAGCCACGTCTCTGAGCGCACCCATTGGGCTCCCTAAATTATCCTCCTTTCCATCCAAGGCCGCAGCAAAGAAGCTAGCCAGTTGTAGCTCGACACCCCTGTATGGCTCATCAATCACTTCTTCCCTCTCAGGACCAGCGTTTCCTTCTGCGTCGCGGGTAACGGATTTGATAGTGATGCGGAAAATGGGTTTTTCGTTCCCTGTCACCGGATCTTTAATCGTGAGCTGGTTGATGGTGAGATACCCGTCTGTTCCTGTGATGACTACCCCATTGCCAACAGACGAGCGCGACTGCGTGGGTGCGGCAAAGCTCAGTTCGAAGATGCCGTGCGAACCATCCTCAGATTTGATCACGGCATTGATGGTGTCGTGTGGTGGGAGCCATTCCACATTTGACGAGGCGAATCCCGAGAGATACGCCATGGAGCTTGGAAGGATGACTCGCAATGCCGCCGCTGAATGCTAAGGAATCAGGAATCAGACAGGCTTCGTTGTCATCCTGAGAATAAGTGGACGCACCACGCCGCCATCAAGCTATACGACAGCCCAAGGGTGTTTAGCGTCAAATCGGAGAATGCATGCCTGAGTGTGCTCTGACATACCAAGAACCCTCCTTGGTACTGTGACGTTGATCACAAAGTTACAAATATCATAAGGGAGCGGATCGGATGGACTTACATCCGGAATCGTGCGCCAAGGTGTTTTGTACCACTTCGAGTCCTTGTCCATGCAAACGACATTTCGCAAACTGAAAAAGGTCACCCTTCCGATCTTCCCAGTGCGGATCGCATGCGCTGCGGCGTTATGCCCTGGTTCGGCTTCCCAGTTCTCTGAAACCCTCCAGATCAATCCCTTGGGTTTGTAGTCGGCCTCGTACATCGCGATCAGTTTCAACCCTGAGGCAACATCTGGCGCCACCGGCTTTTCACTGATGACATGTTTCCCAGCCGCCAACGCCTTGAGCACGATGCTGGGCTGTAAGGTGATCGGGAGCGCCACAATGACGGTCGAGACGTCAGATCTGGCAAGCAAAGCATCGAGGTTCGTCGACGGCCCGGCATCATGATAAACGTCCGGCCTGGAATGAAGCAGCTCCGCGGCCAGGTTCGCTACCTCGCTCGCGCTCTGTTTCGATCGCGAGTAGACGGCCTTTAGAGTTGGAGCGAGAGGTCCGAGAACTTTGAGGGCGGGCAGGTGTGCTGTAAACTCGACCGTGACGAAGTCAGTTTCTCTGATGGACCTTCGTCTGAAACGCGTTTTGAGCCCACCTTCTTTGACGAAGATGCCGCTGCCAAGGATTGCGACACCGGTAGCAACCGTTCCAGACATCGTTGTGGCGAGAGGGAGTGGAGCGTCGTAACGACGCCGCCGGAACCGCTGGATTCGTCATCTTCTATGGGACCGTCCCGTCGTGATTGGAGAGTCTCGGCAAAATATCAGACTTGAATAAGGATGTTTGGTACTAGAATAAACGTTGGTCGTGCCGTGTACTCACTCAAGCTGGCAGGCCGCGGTATGTTGCGGGCCACTGCCAGGCCGCGCACGGCCATATGTTTGCCATTGTCTAATGACTCTAACTAGAAGATAACGAGATGGCTTTCCGCGCTAATGATTTCACAGATCACCACTAAAGGGTGATGGATATATTCCCCAGAAAACGAGCCTATCCAGCTCAATGCGACTCTCCACTGCCGATTCGGTGGGGTGGATGGTGGGTTCGCAAATATTCTTTCACGCAGTGGATCTGGAATGTCGTTTGCCACGAAGTTATTATACCATGGATTGAAGTTTCGGTGCCAACACGCAGTCATCGTAGGTTCTCGTCACTTGATGACAGACTGAACGTAGTGCAGTTGCTAGTGGGTTCCCAGTCCGTTGGTCCGACAACCTTTGACAGTGTTGGGAACTCCATCGGAAATATTTTCTGGCCGTCCGTTAGACGGTTACGGGGTTGACGCTAACACGGAATCCGCATGCCATAGAGGGAACATCTCGCACAATTCGCACAGTACGACTTGAAGGAGACTAGATCTTTCCAGCTCCGGGCCGTGTATCCGACCCGGCCGTCGACGACCCCATGAACCCCGGGAGGATCCGTGTGTTCCAAATTATGGTCGATGAGCTACTAGAAAGTGGGACCGTCCGGTTTGTCGCGCGTCTTCTGGCGGCTGCTGTAAGCACTTTTGCTACTGACTTGCATGATTAGCTCTCAAGTTGTACCAAATGAACCTACCAGAAGGACGACAGACACGATGGATGGTCAAGAAAGAATGTGATAGCCCCGCACCATGACATGCTCAAGATCCGGTGGTAATTTCCTTTCAAGCCAGGACTGCTGTGCTGCCACATCCTTGGCCATTTCTGTGCCAAAGATACCACGCGATCGAGAGGCTGATGCCAGTTCGGTTGGCAAAATCTGCGAGGAAGAACTGACAACCAGCTACGAAATGGTCAGAATCTGAAGTTGCATGGTCTGCCACCGGCCCTGCTCTGTGGAGGTAGGTCGCGGTGGGTTCCGATATCCGGAAACCTGAAGGGGGTAGGCCATACGGTAATAATTTACGGAGGGTGCAAACGTCAATCTTGGTCTCTTTCACCAACAAGCTTCGAATGCTGCTCAACGTGTCCGAGACGTCGACGTTGCTAAGATAATTGTGCCACACGGGAATCCACTGTTGTTTGTTGGTTCGCCGTGAGTCCCAATGAAACTCCGTGCATGAGAGATCTAATTGACTCACGTTGTTAAAAAACACCGTCTTTGTCATTATCCGTCCTGCCAGGAGTTCGCTCTCGCACAGAAACCATTGGTTGTCAGGGGATCTTCACGTGAAGATACAATTCACTTTGCGGTGAACCTCTAGATGTGCAGAAAGTGTTCTGGTCCGTCGACGTGTCTATGCAGGGAGCTGGCGACGACGACGAGTTTCAAGTTATGGCACGGCAGTTCATCCGATCTGCACCTAATCGGGCATGAACAAGGATTTTGTGACCCCCTACACCCCATGAATCTCAGCTACTGTGCTTGGCTGCGGGACCGTGAGCCGTTGGACCCGAAGATAGGGTTTGTAACTCCATACTAACTCGGAGTATGACGATCCGGGCCCCCGTGAGCGCTCCTGCAATGCCATAACATGCTCGCTCACCGCCCAGGTCGGTTTCTTGGTTGCATCGCCGCTAGCCTAATGTGCGATCGGCTCAACTCTCTTACTGGACGCGGCGTCTACACTTTTCCGCGTACCCTTCGGCCTAGTACTGTAGTGCGTTGGATGGACCGCTTCGGTGCTTTTAATGGCCCATCAGTGAAGCTTCGCCGCGGGCAAGAATTTGAAACGGATGGGGGACGGACTTGGACTACAGCCTGAAAACCATGGGATCGCTGTCAACTGTTTCAAAGACGCCACCCAGGTGCTGAAAGCCACGACATAATCTTGAGGACCTTGGTCCCAAGCACCCTGCCAGGGGATCAATCTACTTATAATTACCGACGCATGCATTAAGCATTTGCTATGTCCACGTGGGCGCCAAACCCAGTGTCTACTTTGTTCCTGGAATAGCGGGTGATTTGCAATCCACCAATCATTTCACGACGAATTGCGTACCGCTCCAGCTTACACGTCGTCTGGGACTGGCTCGCGTTTCAGCTGAGGAGGAGCACATGCACAGGGGTGGTCGGGGTCTGACGCGGAACGACCACACGCCTGTCAGTCTTTGAGGCCGTTTGAGATCGCGCTGCTACTTTACATATCTGAAACTCTTGCTCGTTTTTACACACGACGTTTTCAAGGCCATCGTCGACCAGACACGTCGCAGCACATGGTCAATTACCCGACACATCCGTATGCGACGATCCCATCGCAGACCTCCGTGAGCCGCTCCGACCTCGACCACGACCCGGTCAACGACGACGACGCGGCAGGAAAGAAGAAGAAGACCACGAAACGACGGAAGGTGAACCACGCGTGTCTCTATTGTCGTCGCAGCCATATGACCTGCGACGAGGGCCGGCCGTGCCAGCGCTGGTGCGACCGATCTCGGTTTCTTCCTTTTTCGTGTAACCTGTTCCCCAGCATCAAGCGTGAAATCGGCCATCTCTGCCACGACGAGCAACGCCCACCAAAGATCAAACAGGAAGCGACGCCGCCGTCAAGTCATGTGGAAACGGCGAGAATCATGCCCCGTACGTCGGTCCGTGCATTGACGCCTGGTGTGCGATGACGTGGGTCGCAGAACCGGTCTATGCGAACACTACTCTGCAACAACCCTCGAGTTCGCCTTGGTCCATGAACATGCAGCAGAACACGTTCATTTACCAGCCCGAAACCTTGGGCAACGAGTTCTCTGTCCTTAGGTGCGTGCGCTCGAGATTGGCGGTTCATTACTCATGTTACGTCAGTGACTTCTTGGAAACGCTCGACGATGGTTCCTTTTTCACCTCGTCTCAGACCGTAACGCCGTCCCTCATGTCCACGCCGTCATATCACCAGGCTGAACCTCCGGTAGAGGGTGTTGTGAATACATATGTAGCTCAGCCTGTGCCACCCAACGACGAACTGCCGAGGGGCGCGACGACAGAGCCGCACATGGTTTCACCACAAGAGCTTACACCACCGCTACTCCCGTCGGCAACCAAAACGGAAAAATTTCTTCTGACCGCAGCAGATCAAGAGTCAGGCTCGAGAGACGAACGCTTAAACCGAGTCATTAGAAGCAAGTACGAGGCTGGTCTGTTGAAACCCTATGATTATGTCAAGGGTTACGCTCGTCTGTCGAGATGGATGGACCGCAAGTAAGCCGTCGTTTCGTGATCGACGGGATCGTTTGGTCACGAATGATCTCAGCGTTTCACGACAATCGAAGCAGCAGATTCTACAACCTCTGTCAGTCCTTCGACCAAAGTTTAGAGTAAGTAGGGCATATCAAATCCACCGTCTCTTGCTCATGCCTCCTTGCAAGGCCGTCGCGCAGTCACTCCGAGATATCGTTAGTGGTGACGCCGCTGGAGTCGTCATTTCTTTTTTTCTGACCCTTTTCTCCACAGGACTTGGTCTTCATCGAGGAAGCCTTTGAGCGCTTGCTTCTGGATTATGATCGTGTCTTCTCAGCCATGGGCGTGCCCGCTTGCCTTTGGCGCAGAACAGGCGAGATATACAAGGGAAATCGCGAATTTACCGAGCTGGTCGGCGTCGACGGGTACATGATGCGTGACGTGAGTCCCCTCGATCCTTTTTTGATATATGTCTTTTCAGTTGTTCGGTAGGGTCGCCTTTGCATATACGAGTTGATGGCAGAAGAGTCTGCAGTCAATTATTGGGAGGTACGCCACCATCAATGATGCGACAGACATGTCTCGACTCTCGACAGAAATACGGTCATGTTGCATTCGATTCTACACAGAAAGCGGTGCTCACGTCTTGCGTCTTGCGTTACAAACCATTGATCAATACCTCGTCGGATCGCAAGAAACTCGTGGGGGAGGATGCTCCAAACGAGGAAGGATTCATCAATTGTTGCTTTTCGTTCACGATCAGACGAGACAAGTGGGGTATTCCGAGTATGATTGTCGGCAATTTCATCAAGTGTTGACCCGCGCCCGGAGCCCGGAATTGAAAATGAAATGTGTGTACATACTGACTGTATTTATTACGCTGTTGATATATCGTGATATGTAGCTGTTGTGATAATATACGATGATTTCCTCCATAAAACGGTTTACTGCTTGGCAATTGGCAGTCTCTTGTGGTAGATATCCTCTTTGTAGGTGAGCTGCATGACGATGCGATGCTAATGTGGTATGGTTGGCGGGATTGGCCATTGTCACCAAAACTTGTTGCTTTGGCACATGACTATGTAATGTATAGTGAAATAATTATACTAACGGCGGGACTGATAAGCCTCCTGGACATTTGGACATTTGCGAGACCGGCCCGATCTGCAGGGACGCCCTGATGGGGATCAGGGTCACGTGGACAATGAACGCGACGCGACGCGCCATCTTCTCCTTTCAGTCACCACAATGCGACTTGGATCCTTCACCGCGCATATAGTCGTCGACGGGCAGCCCCTCGAGGAATATGACGTCATGTCTGAGAGCCCAACGCAAGCGACTTGTTGGATTGCCTCGGAGGAGGGAAAGGTGTGTCGTATCCGAAATTCTGTAGTTCCCTTTGTCATGTGGACTCAGTCATTCGTCGTCGAATGGAAATGTCATGAAGACACTCGTGCCACAGATAGTCAGGGCTGTGTCAGTGTGGATGGGATTCTTTGTGGAGCTGTAATCATGTTCAGTGGGTCCTTGGGCATGGGTGACACGAAGTCACTCTCGCAATTCGTCAACGTTACAACAATGCGAGATCTCATGTTTGTTCGAATTCAGCTCAGTGGTAATGTACTCCACCACAGGAACTTGGCATGCACGACTGATGGGTGATACAGATGACGATGCTCTTCTAAACACAGCGATACACAAGAACCTCGGAGAGATCCGGTTGACCATTCAACGTGGTGTTGCATGGCGTCGCAGAATCCCCAACAGAGATTTAAACAGAAAGGACAAGGTGATCAATGACAATGTAACCCTCCACGAAAGATCCAAGAAAGCAGCAGTTTATTGCGTCGGGAAAGTATCGCGTCTGTCTGCATAAAGCTTTCCTTATTCATTTAGATCTTTTAGGTTTGGGCAGGAAAGGCCTAGAGTACGCAAGCGGACTCGGACTCGCTGGCGTCTTGAACCTGATGATGAACCAGTGATCACCTTTGTGTTCAAGTATCAGTCGCTAGGTGCTGCTTTCCACCCGCCGGCATTGCAGGACTCTCATCCTTCATCTTTTCTTCCAGGTGTCTTACAAGCTAATGGTATCGCTCCAAAGCCAGCCCCAGTGGACGCCAGTCCTGGCTTGAAGAACGAACATGATGCGGCGACCCCTCAAGAAGCCGTTCCTGAAGATATCAAACCAGCCGAAGTGAATAACCGCATACAGGACCTAGAGGTGCCTGTCATATTTCCATGCGTCGTTTCATGCCCTGCTGATATGTCTATCTGATAGAATGAGCTGAAGCGTCTTCGGGACTGGCAAGCCGCCAACTCTGAAGGCCATAAGCCGAAGCGAGTCAAAAGAGAACCCACGGAACGAAGACAACCTGTATTCACTCCTGGAGAGATCATCGATCTGACGTAGTCTGTTAAGCACGTCTCTTGTTTGGTGATTGAAAGCTCATTGTACATCACTCTGAATTATTCCAATGCTACCTTATGATGTCAACCCTAGTCCACTTAAGTAAACCCACCGGTCCAACGCCACAGATGTTACCGAGAGATGACAGTGTAGACAGACCGATGGCATTTGCGTATACCGCGGCCGCTCGAGGAAACATTAGTCATGGCAGGTGTGATCACGGAAAGCAGATGGAGAATGGAGTAGTAGTATGATGACGAACTCTGGCCTCGACATAGTCATACTTTCGTTCGTGCGGGATTCGAGCAGAGTGAGAAGGGTGCTCGCGTTCCACAAAACCACGGGCCGCCGCGTACACTCAGCAGTCCATGCTCTGTGGCCATACGGAAACTCGAGCGCGAAGGTAGAAGTGTAGTGTGCTCTGAAAGGCAGGACTTGTGAGTGCATGAAGGCCTGTTATCTAGGCATTGTTGAAAGAGGGACCAGGCGTACGGGGAGGTGTTAACATACCTTGCGACGCTTATTCTTCTTGGTGAAGGTGGCTGTGTTAAGCGATATTTGCGCGTGTTTTGGAATGGCCACGTCTACTGTAATGAAACGGAGCGTGTCAAGCTCAACGTTGTCCTTTTGCCTTTGCCGCGATGAGCGGATGTAAGTTCATGTCTTATTTTCTGCGTATTCGAGCTGACTATCTTTACTTCAAGTTCGGTTTCTGAATCTCGTTCGCCCCTTCCTTCCGCTATTGCCTGAAGTCTCCTCCCCAGACCGCAAGGTACGTGACCAGCACCGTTCGGCAACTCTTGCTCATTCTTCTCTAGGTGCCGTTCAACCAAAAGCTATTATGGACCGCGGTAACGCTCCTTATTTTCTTGGTCTGCTCCCAAGTCCCGCTCTACGGCATCATGTCTTCCGACTCAGCTGACCCTCTCTATTGGATGCGTGTCATCCTTGCATCGAATCGCGGCACTCTCATGGAACTCGGAATCAGTCCAATCATCACCAGTGGAATGATTATGCAGCTTTTGGCCGGTGCGAATTTGATCGAAGTCGACTTTAGCTTGAAGGAAGACCGTGCTCTTTTTGGTGGTGCACAGAAACGTGAGATTTTCATCTCGACTCGTCTGACCATTGTCAATGTCATCACTAATAAATTTTAGTGTTCGCTCTTATCATTTCTCTCGGCCAGGCTACCGTCTATGTCCTCACGGGTCTTTATGGGCAGCCCAAGGACTTGGGTGCTGGTATCTGCTTGTTGCTCATCATTCAACTAGTTGCAGCAGCTCTTATCGTCATTCTCCTTGATGAGCTCCTCCAGAAAGGTTACGGTCTTGGCTCCGGTATCTCTCTTTTCATTGCTACCAACATTTGCGAAACTATCATCTGGAAGGCATTCTCCCCAACGACTGTTAACACCGGTCGTGGTCCAGAGTTCGAAGGCGCGATCGTTTCCCTCTTCCATCTCTTGTTCACCTGGCACGACAAGGGACGTGCTCTCCGCGAGGCTTTCTGGCGCGACCGTCTCCCGAACATCATGAACCTTATTGCCACTGCTATCGTCTTCGCCATCGTCATCTACTTGCAAGGCTTCCGCATTGAGATCCCTGTCAAGAGTAACCGTTTCCGTGGGCAACGTGGCTCGTACCCCGTCAAACTCTTTTACACGTCCAACATGCCCATCATGCTCCAATCCGCCCTCACCTCCAACGTGTTCATCATTTCTCAGATGCTTGCTTCCCGCTTCCCGTCAAACTTTTTAGTCAAGCTGATCGGCGTGTGGGAGGTTTGTCTCCATGTTCGATGTATTGAGACTCTGCTGACCGACCGATCCTTCAGCCTGCGGAAGACTCGCCCCAGCTCCGGGCCGTGTCCGGTATCGCCTACTATATGTCCCCCCCTCACACTATGAAGGAAGCTCTTCTCGACCCAATTCACACGGCCCTCTATGTCGCGTTCGTCGTGTCTGCCTGCGCCATGTTTTCCAAGACTTGGATCGAAGTGTCGGGAAGCGGTCCTCGCGAGATTGCCAAACAACTCAAGGATCAACAGATGGTCAGCGTGAATGACATATGGGGTCTTTCATTGGTTTGACGTTGTCCACCTGCAGGTCATGGCTGGTCACCGTGAAGGTTCGATGTACAAAGAATTGAAGCGCGTGATCCCCACCGCCGCTGCATTCGGAGGCGCCATCCTCGGTCTCCTGTCCGTCGCGGCCGACTTGATGGGCGCCATCGGGAGCGGTACGGGTATTCTCATGGCTGTCACCATCATTTATAGCTGTGCGTCGTTCTCCTCGTTCTTATCGCTCTGTTTGACTCTTCATACAGACTGGGAAATCGGCATTCGAGAGTCTGGCGGGCCAGAGATGGCTGCGCTGGGCGATTTGTTGTAAAAAAAAGCGACCTATCGTTTGACTGGCTGGACGAGATAGACATGGGGAAGGAAATCGAAAATGGGTCATCGTGGGTTGCGACCCGCGTATCGTCGACGATGATTGTCACCACGAACGTCTGAAGGGCCTTTTTGGATCCTGTGGTAGTACGTATCGTATGAAATCGAGGGAGAGCGCCTGAACGCGACTGACATGCAGAGTTTGGCCATGCCATGAGAATTGTTTTGCCGCAGCTTGGTGTCGCCAGATGCATGATAGTCGACCACAACTTGAAGCTCGTTTCCACCACTCTCACCGACCTTGGACACAGACCATTGGCACCTCGCAGGGGCGTGGTCCTACTTGAGAACTCAAGACTCAATCCGTCGACATTTCTTTGCCCAGCAGTTGGGAACCGCGATTTGCCAATGAACGTTACGTGGGCGGCAACATTCAACAGTTCGCGAATTAGGACTGCACTCTCGCCATGCGTGTCGAATGACTTTGTAACTCGTGGGCGCGCGCAGAGAACGACGTCAAGATGCGGCGCTGGCATAGTCACGACGTCCTCCGTGAACGCGCTGGATCATCGGATGGCCCTGGATCATTGATCATCCACTGATACCAGTTGCTAGCGTCGTCTGAACGCAGTGCCATTCACTCATATCATGAATTGAAGATCCTTCGCTGGTCTCTGTTGTCAACAAATTCATGTATTTGGGATATCATGCATGCATTTGACCCTCGGGCAAGGTTGTTGCTGTCCGTCCAAATACCTAGGGTATAATTGATGTCCGCAGGCAAGTGAAAAGCTCCGAGACGCATAACAACATTTCATAACGCTGCAGAGCTGGCTTTCCGCCTCTGCACGACCGGTATGTCAATAGTGAACCAAGTGTCCGTATCTGAATCTCTCCAGGGCTCCGTCCTTGGGGGCGGTGGACTCAACTTGGCTTTCCGCGCGTCACCGTCCACCGGGCTTTGTGTTATCGTGTGAAGGAAGGGCGACATCTGCGCAATGTCAGACAGATCGACGGATCTGGTCGCGAAGAAAATTTTCAGGTGGCCGACGTCAACGTCCTGGCCGTCTTCCAAGCAATACACAGAGGGGGCTGTTCCCGATTCACCGTATCCAATGGTGAACGTTCCGTTCCGCTTCAATGGTGCCTCTGGGTTCCCGACACTCGGTTGTGTGTAGTATGGGACTAGTCCGTATTCAACGAGGGATGCAGGAACGATTAGGGATCAAGCTTCCTCACCTATGCTCAAACTACTGTTGTTGAACATGAATGCGTTCAGATAGAGGTCCCATTGTGTATTGTTCTTGATTTCGATTCCGTAGACCGCACCCTGTTCCACAACCAACTCGATGACATGCGCGTTTTCCGTGTATGGATCCCTCCGGGTGAAACCCGATGCACCTGGGATATAAATTGGTAACCCATAGTCGTCGTACTCCTTCGTTAGCAGGTAGAAGTCGACGGCTACCTCCTGCTTCATACTACCTATTCCATCTTTCTTGTTGGTTAAACCAAGATACCAAAAATAATGTGCTGCCGCATCCAGGACACGAGTAAGGGTGTCGAGGGTAGCCGTGTGGGGAAGTTTTGTCATCCCAAATCTTTTCACCCCCTGGTCCAGGACTACGAAAGCGACCAGATTTTTATCGAGTGTGACCCCCAGCTTGGCATCCTTGGCCTCTCCAACAAGCAGGGAATTCAGATCATCAACTCTGTTTCCGAGTGATTGTTGAAATTTATCTTTGAGAACTGTAGAAGTTGCCGGATCCAAGTAGAGTGGTACTTTGCCTGTGCGAGTTAGCTTTGCAAAGGGTGTATTTCCTAGATAGACGCCATCGGGTACCACAATCGTGGTCTGAAAATCCTGGATGACAGCGGCATGATCAACCACCACTGCCACTCCTAGCCTTGACCGTAGTATGTCATTGTAGAGCGTGAACTCTACCCCGTATGAAACACCATGTGCCAAACCAGCGTCAATGACGCAGGTGCCGGTGTCATTCATGCGAGCCGCATGACGGACTTGCCCTCTAGTGGATACTTTCCCGCTGAACAAGATGCGATGTCGGTTGAGCCCCTCGCACTGAGGGCTCTGTCTGGGTGAAATGGATGATGTAAATCTTACGATCGTTTCATGTATCGACGAAACGCGTACTTGGGGAGGTGGATGCGCTGGATAACTTCTGCATAAGTCAGGTCATGGACGGCGCAGGCCCCGAGTGTTTTCAGAAGTGCAGCGGAGAATTCACCGCGTCCTTCATGCTCGAAAGCGAGCTCTTTGTCTCTACACGCAGCCAAAAGGACGTGCGAGCGGAAACCGTGATGGCCGAAACCAGTGGGGATCGCGCCAGTTCGAGTACCCCAAATGTCTCTGTCGAGGTCTACAGGTATATTGTGATCAAGATCTACGGTGCGAGGGATGTATTCTTCGTTGAAAGGTCTGGTTCCGGAAGCTGAGTGACAGCAATCAAAGATGACGCTCTGTACACCATCATCGACATGAAGAAGACGAGACATGATCCAGAACTCACGATATTGTCACCTTTCAATTTTGCAATGTCCTCGATCAATGCTCCAATCGTGCGATCAGGAATTGGGTGGATGGTCGAACCATCATAGTCGCAGGACAGTAAGCACTGTATTTTGTTGTCAGGATCCCAGGCATATGGGGCAGTGAGTTCTCCCCCATGTCCAGCATAGAAGATTACAATAGGATCTCCCTTTCGGATGCGTTGATCGTTTCGTAAATCTTTGAATGCCTGGATCATCGCGTCGCGAGTCGCATGACAGTCGAGAAGTATACGAATATGATCTTCAGCGACCCAGAGTACCTGTTCCAGATAATCTCTCATTGCCTTCGCATCAGCAACTGCCCCACGAAGACTCCTACAATTGGCATAATCATTAATGCCAATTATGAGAGCGAACCTGGAGATAAGGTGAGCTATATATGGCACAAGATAGCGGCGGATATCGCACAAGCGAGGTCGGGGAGTGGTCAGCACTCCGCCATCACTAGGCAGGTGTAGTGGTCCGTCATCTACCTCATTTATTTGCGTATGGCTATCATCTAAAGAAATCGATGAATAAATGGAATGAAGAACTGTACGTGTACGCATACTCGGAGCGATGTACGGCTCATCATTGTCCGTATGGTTCGGCGGGGATTGAAAATCATAGAAGTCAAGGACTGCGAGATATAGAAAGCATGGGGATGGAAACATTAAGTCGAGGCACGTACGAACAACCCGATTTGCTCCAGTGTGGTCTGAGTGTGTAGGAGGTATAGTAGGGCCGTCGGAAGGATGTGTCACTCCTGCCAGTACATCCGGAAAGGCAAGAAGACTTTCATCCTGCTGGCGATGAAAGCGTGGCAGAGGTCGGGGAAAACTGAGCAAGGCACCCATACTTGGGAACAGTTGGTCCTATATCAAGGTTTCAGGCTGCTACTCTTGTGACACGTTGCAGACAATGCGGGATGCACGAAGTCGAAGCGTACCTGTTCGAATACCAGTATCATAACGGAATGCGTAGATACAGCGGCCTTCACAGATTTCCTGGGGATGATGGTCTTCTCAATAACTGCCCGTTCCATTACTAGAGTCAGGCTACATCAGTGTTTTAACCTTCATGGGTGCATAAGGCCGTCCCAAATATGAGATCACACCTATCTCGAAGACCATCGGGGACTCTACAAGGTGCGAACCCTCCAAAGACTGGGCTCTAATACAACGTAATCCCGTTATGTTATCCATGCAGTTGCCAGTGCGCGGACTCAGACTTGGGGGAGAGTGGTATGCAAGGTGTCAACGAAACTGGCGCTTGATTGATGATCGATGAGTATCGATCGTGTCAATGGTGGCAGAAACGATTAGGTTAGGCGTTTATGGGGTCATTTCAAGTTCGCAAGAGGTAGTACTATACTGAATTGAGAGATGGATGCAGCTAAGCAGTATCTCGAGAGGCCCGCCAGAGAGCATTCGGAGACGGTAGTGTTTTTGTTTCAAAGCTACACTGAAGTGGACGTATGTTACAAATGGCTCCGAGCTCAAAGGTGTCAAAATTTCACCCCGGCTTCGGGTCTGCCGACTTCTCATGACACCACGGGCACGATCGAATATGTATGTTTAATCGAGTGTTTTTACAGCACAGCCACGTACAAATGTAAAAGGGTTCCCGTTCGGCGAACCCCGGCTCGCGCTCGTACTAGTAACATAGCTGGTGCATAGCTATCAACACATTCCGCCTTGGAAAAACAATAAGTTTCAAGTAAATATTGCACAACATTTTGAGAATATTTATTAAATCTGTGAGCAAAACTTAGCCTTCCGACAAAGAAAAAATAAGCTGTATCAATTTGTTTAAAATAAGAAGGGTTCTGCCATGCTAACATATTGAATTACTTATTCAGGAAAATATGTGAACTCGGTTACCACTACAAACTCAAAATATATATTTGGCATATGTTAGCATGACATATGAGGAAAGCACTGCTCTGATTGGTTGAACACCATCAACATATGCAAAATATATATATCGAATTTGTACCGCCAACAGAGTCGACATATTTTTCTAGATATGTAATCGAGTTTGTTAACATAACAGACCCACCTTTATTGTTTTCAATAGATTGACGCAACTTATTCATGAAGGTAAGTTTTGTTTACAGAGTTAAATAAATATTCTTAAAATGTCTATAATATTTACCGAAAACTTATTGTTTTTCCGAGGCGGAATGCGTTGATGGCTATGTACTGGCTATGTTACTACCTATTCGATCGTGCCCGTGGTGTGAGATCCTGCCGTCGCGACCCCCCAATGGTCATCGATATCAATTGGTCATTTTCATTTGCGTTCAGGGAGTGGTTTATGTAAGGCGCTTACAAAACGAAGTTCCCACGATCAACGATCAACTTTGGAGCGCAACATGATGGATTGCCAAACGATTCACGAAGTCACCAGCTCTGATCAAAACGTTGTGTCCCAAAAGCTCTGGTGAATCAATCCACTAGATTAATCTGATTCGGTGAGGTGGCTGCGCTGGTGTTGTGGCCTTGTTCCCCCAGCTCTTATTGTATTTGTCCATGGAACCGGCGGGGTGTCAGTACTAAGGTACTCCAAATCCTAGAACACTATGGTCCCCAGCTTCACTGAGCTTCATCTGGGGGTGATCAAGTGATCTGCTTGTACTGTATTCTCATCGGGTCCGCAGTTGTTAAAGCTGTGATGTTGTGAGTCTTCCGTCATACCCACTCGTCACCTGGACGAAAAAACAAAATTGCTTACATTCAACTCGGATCGCAATGGAAGCTTTCAAAATTTCTGGATCAGACTCGGATTTAAGGGATTCGTAGCGCAGCTACATGGCTGTTCGTTCGGAGTGGCCATTAACAGCGGGATGCTGTATCGCTTGGACTTAAACCTGTGTAGACCCTGCAGCTGACGTAGGCATTGCATCGACATACACCAAGCTGTAGATGAAGGTCGAAACCTTGTTCCGCGGTAAGTCAGCGAATCACAAACTGCTGAAAGAATTTGACGCATAACCTTGAACCTTCTTCGTGGCGGTGGTGTCGAACAACACGCGGAATGCAGGCACGAAACCACGCTCTGTTTCCACAGCAAGCCACCGACTAGCAGTGCAATGTATTTAAGAGTATGTGAGTGGCGATAGCTCAGTTAGAAATCACTGGTATAAAGTCGGACACTTCAAGTTGGATCCTGTAAATCAAGATGTCACGGGCAGTTCTGGAAACTCCATCAACCCGTCGCACTCGTGCAGGTATGAGGGTCTCTGATCCAGAGGTGGGCCTGCGGACTGGCTGTACGTGCATTCATTACCACGCTAATGGATTCGGCTCATCAATGGCTTGCTTCGTTATCCATGTTCCAACCTCACAACTTCGAAATCATATTCGCGCCTCAGCTCGTCCACCAAACATGCGGGTCATTCAGCCACATAGCTTGATGCGCGTCTAATTTAACATGCCTGCAGGTTTGCCTTGATCATGGGAATCAATGGCTACGTCAACTCTCGGGCGCTCTATGGCGCAGTTACCGATGCAAAGGCTATGAAAGCATTTTTGGAAAGATCCCTCGGCGTTCCCGAGGCTAATATTTCCACGCTCTTTGATGAGGAAGCGACTCGTGAAGCGATCTTACAGGCGTTTCAGAAGTTAAGGGACGATCAACGCATCAAGAAGGGAGATGCTATCGTCATTTTCTTTGCAGGACATGGGGGGGAACTTAAAGCGCCGCCTTGCTGGGGTATCGAAACCAAGATCCAGTGCCTTATTCCTCACGACTACAAGACTAACAATGTGTCTCCGATTCCTGACCGCACGATTGCTGCGTTGATTGACGATATCGCTAGAGTGAAAGGGGATAATATTGTGAACACTTGAGCGTGTCCCACCCATTTTTTTTCGCTGATCTTGACATACAGTGCCTCATCTTTGATTGCTGCTACTCGGCTAGCTGTGCTAGACAAGATGAAGATAACGACGAAGAATTCATACCTCGCTCAGTGGAAGTTGATATGGATATCCACAAGGACCTCGATAACGAAATCTGGGGAGGCCGAGCGGGCACCATACCTCAAGGTTTCGCCCATCGTGGTGCTCGGTCACATGTTCTTTTGGCTTCCTGTGGCGAGAGCGAGCTCTCTTATGAGTATCGTAAGCGTGGTCAATTCACGGATGCGCTTTTGTCGGCATTCAAGAGCTGCGCTATCAAGAACATTACCTACGCCGAGGTTATTAGATGCATGCGGGGTCTAGACAGGTACGAGGTTGTTAGCATGGAAAATGGTCGCGGTTGTACTGACTCACACGCCTTATCCAAACCTCTTAGGCAGAATCCACACTGCGTTGGCATAAATCAACATCGAATTTTATTTGATGTGAGGGTGCGCACCCACAGCCGAGTCCACTACGACCTCAAGATCGTCGCCCGGGACAAATATGTCATTGATGCCGGTTTAGCACATGGCATTTCGCCCGGGGTGGAATTCACTCTTTACGACGATAAATGGCGAGTGTTGGGTGCCGTGGTGGTGGATGACACCGCTACAGTTGAGGATTTCCGAACCATACTTACAATACCTGGAGCGCCCTTTAATGGTGCTTCGATTGCAAAATTAACCCGTGTTTGCAAGGTATCTCTTTACCTTGATCAGGGAAGACACCATCCTGGGATCGAACGGATTCTTCAGAGAATCAACGATGCAAATTTCCAGATTATTCCGAAAGTCGAAGACGCGAAGCTGGAAGTTGCGATTGAGAAGAATATGGTGGATTTCAAGGTCTTGGACCAGCGGTTGATAGACTTCCAAATGACGAGACTTCCCTACAGAGCCACGCTGCACACCGTTGGTCACATCCTGAATGCTGCAGCACATTTTTACTGGTTCCTTGATCTCACCAACAAGAACAGTCGCATCGATGCCAGTCAGATCACTGTCGATTTATACGGCCTGGAAGATTCCTATGACGAGCTTGGGATGGCAATCCGAGTCCCAGAAGGACCCGGGCTATGTCGAAAGGATCCGTCTTTGGGTGGATCAGATATAATAGATTTAGTTGTGAAGCCAGGCAAGGCCTATGGGCTTGAGATCAAGAACAAGACGGGGCGGAATCTTTACTTGAATGCATTTTTATTCAATAACGGTAGTTTGAGCATCGGTGAGTAATCGGATGGTTCGTCATCAGTTCACTTTGTTGACACAATTCAGTCCCGTACTATATACAGTCGAGTGCTGGCACACCTGAAGCACCGTTAAAGCAGAAAGGGACACTCACCATCGGATATGGGCCAGGAGAAACGTCCCCATTCGATTACACGTTGAATGAAGGGCAGAACGTCGATGTCGGCTACCTGAAACTTTTCCTTGCGACTCGGCCCATCGATTTGACCGACCTCGTGCAAACCTCACCTTTCAAGGTTGCGGATGCGCCTGAGCACTTGAAGGACATCCACGTACGAGATGGTGGTTTGATTGAAGAAACTCGTGAACCCCGCGATATCTGGTTCACCCTGAAGATTCCTATTGTCCAGAGGCGAACTTGAAGTGCGGTGCCTACAAGGAGGTGAGGTACTATTCATTTGTTGGAACGGGCACTGTTTTTCGCTACAGTACTTCTTTCCTTTGTGCTCAATAGTGTAAAATGTCGAGTCGCACACTGATCTGGACGAAGACCTATCAATCTAGCCTGATAGGACCACATATTACAGAGGTCACGAACCAATCTTTTTCATATGTTCATTCCTTCCTTCCTGTTCAAATTTCTGTTGTTGTCGCTGTTCTCTTGGATGCTATCGCTGTGTTCGGGTTGTACGCTACCCTGTCATATTTATCCTCCGAGTTCTCCCCTCTCTTGTATCACTAGACCGATAGACTGAATGTCAAAGATGACTGAGTTCGCAGAACGACTTGGATCGCTGTTTCACTTATCACTGTTTATTGCTCCCCAACCAATCTCCTGGAGACATTCTTTCCACAGAATCGTGTTGGCGTCGTCGTCCGAGTGGTCGGCCCACATCACCATTGTCTCGTTGCTCATGTCACGTCAAAAGCATTGTCATGATGCCCGCATTTCTGTGACCGCCGCGTCGTCGTTGTAGGCTCCTTGTCACGATGGCTCAGACTACGACAACGTAGCGGTCGCCTTGTAGCGTCACCACACTGTCGTTGTAGTCCCACGTTGTCTTGTGTTACCCCGAAGCGACGCCGCGGCGTGCCATGGGATGAGTGTGACGATGGGCGAGCGGGTGGTACAAGGCAATGCGGGAGCGGGCGCGAGCGACAAGGGCATTGCCGTGTCGAATAGTGGTGTTATTATCATACCGTCCCAGGTGGACATCGTCGTTGCGGCGATCGTGGTTGCCGTATGGCATCAGCATTCAAGTTCTTGGAGGTGATTGAGTACAACAAGGGCGCATGCGAGAAACCTGGTGAGCGTATGCGTCAAGAGGGGTGACGGGGCATCGTCAGTGATCCGTGAATATCAAACACGGTGAAGCAAAAATGTTGTGTCGTTGAACACATGATATGGGACTAACCACAGCTTAGGTACGAAGTGTACGCCAGGTAAGAGGAAAGGGGTACGTGCCAGTGGCAACAACCGCGTCACACAGTGCACCGCCACCCGAAATCACTCCTACCTAAGGCTACCTTCCTCCATCCTCGCCATCGCTATGATCCGGAAAACGTGGGCATAAGTGTATCGTTCATTTACATTATCAAGTTTCTCATGCACTTTCAAGGCACAGATAACAACCCGAGGGTTAAGGATGACTCAGACTGGCGTGACAGCAACAAGACAAAGCGGTGTGGAAGTCAAAGTCTTCTGATCTGCGCCCTCGCTGCTCCTCCCACTGCAACCAACACGCATGCAGCCTCTCAGGTCACCACACACTACACTCGCCCAGGGCCCATCGAAATTCAGCGCATCTTCACCGTCTCCGAAGTCACCTCCATCTTTCTCGTCTCCCTCGCCCAGTCCGTACATGGATTTCTGGGTCGCGCAGCGTATAACGTTCCCCATGACCACTGGAAACGCCGGCCTTCACGCCCTCTGGTTCCTCGACAACGCTGGCGCCATCGCCATCTGCACATCCGAGATTGCAGATAACTCCCTCAAAGGACAAAATCACATCCCCCCTCGAACTCTCCTTCGCTCACCAAAATATCGACAGCGACATGACAGGCCGTCTTATGCCGACGATGCATCAACCTTGGACATGACACCTACGGGCACGTTAATACGTCAATACGTCGACGATGACAACGCGCTGATCGCAATGATGTGATTGTTCAAGTTGTTCGTCATCGACGGGGACGACACAACGATGATGATGGCGACGACGACGCGATGGTTTCCATATCACAACCGTCATGACGTTGACATGGAGCGAAATATCAGCTCAACACGGGTACTCAATGTGCCAAAACCTGTACCCCTTGCGGATGGGTTATTCGTGACATGGGTAAAGGCTTGGATACCCGCGGGTTTACCTGTGCCAATGCCTACTGGCAGAAAGGAGTCTCAGAAGTGTAAGGTTTAGTTAGATTTGAATGCAATTTGATGTCTTTGACAAGGGTCTGAGAAAGGAGCATATGCTGTATTATACAAATGACAGCAATTCAGAAAGTCCAAGTTACATGTAAGTATCATCTACCAACATGAATAAAAGGAACCCAGGAGCTGAATGGTGCACCAGATTTGTAAAGACCCTGAACAGCATAATGTAATGCTTCTGCAGCCCCAGTGCTCTCTGGAACCTTACCATCTTGAAAAAGATGTTTGTATACCTTATGTGCCACTTCTGATGCATCATAATCCATTATTGTCCACATAGTTGCAATGACACCACCATAACCAGCAAGAAGCATTCCAGCTGCAAGATGCACAGACTCCTCTGACAGCTCCTCATCTCCCTGTGCAGTTTGACAGGCAGAAAGAAATGCAAGACCACCTTGTGGACAGGATAGTTTGATGATATCAGAAAGCTTCAAGTGTTGCTTGTCTGCAAGGCAAAGTCCACTGTCCAATGGATTTTTAGGATCTTGCATACCATGACATGCAAAATGAACCCAATCTGCTTTTTTCATCTTTTCCATGACATTCTCAATAGCACCATGAGATTCTAGAAAAGTTACAGACTGATTCTTGCCAGATAGAGCTTTGATATGAGCTATCTCCTTTTGGACAAAGGGTAGTCTTCTTTGACCATCAGTTGGTGGTTGAGGAATAGTAACAAGATGGATATCAGATCTCTTGCTAGCTTGTGGTTGAAGGGAGTTTAGAGTTGGTATATAGGAGGATATCACAAAGTCAGAAAGTTTTGTGCCTGCCTGGGCTATATCATAGAGACCAGCAGCATGGATAGGCAGAAATGCAAAAGGTCCAGTTGGACACCAGTATATATGAGCCATTTTCTCAGAGCTAGAATGTTGAGCCTATGATTTGATATAACCATCAGTTAAACTTTAAATCACAAGTAGAAATGTGCAACATACTGAAAATCCAAGAGTCTTCAAGATTGGGTGTACAATCTTTCTCCAAAGGAATGCTAAGATCCATTGAAAGTGATCATCTCCATGATATATTGCATCCTGTAGTGGGTTTCCATCTCTGTCACCACTCACAAGATTCTCTTTCTTCATCAAGTTCTCAATTAACTTTTGTGTCATAGGATTTTTAGAAGAAGGAAAGAATTTTGAGATGTCCACTTTTGAAATCATGGAATGATTGCACTTGAGCAATAAACACTGTAGAAGCTGCACATCTTGATAGCTAACATCAAGAGGGACAGGAACAACATTCTCCAACCCTGACATGACAATCAATGCATCACATTGTTGTCCACTAGCATTGAGATAAACCACTGGACCAGAGTGGGCCAAGGCAATAATCCACTCAATTTTCTTTGGAAGCAAAAACTGGCTGAAACCTGGTAATGACCTGATTGCAACAAGAAGTTTCTGTTGTTTCAAAGCAAGTGCATGGTATCTCTGAACTTCCTCCTCAAGTGACTTGAATTGACTAAACATGATATTGCTTGTCAGTCTTTGAGATGTGTTGCTGCTGTGAGAGCTTGCATGTTCTAACTCCTTGGAGATTTGTTGAAACTGAAAAGCAATAACAGGATGCTCAACAGCAAGTTCATCCACTGGAGAGCGAAGCTGCAGGAACTGATTCCAGACGACTGAGCGTCCTTGCTCAAGCCACTCCACAGCTTGTTCAGGATAACCAGCTTGAATTGCAAGTGCAGCTGCATCTCGTGCAATATCAGCAGCTCCAAGAAGCACATGATGGCGATCTGTGAGTGGAAGTCCAATCCATGCCAGCTGAGGAAGAAGATTGATGGCAGTTGTGTATGCATCAACAATAGTTTGAAGTTTGCCTTCTAAATGTGCAGAGAGAATCCATTGACGAGCTGCAAGAAAGCGAATGAGAGCTGAGCCTCTGGAGACTTGACTGGCTGTTGAAAATTGTAAGATGGCAGCAGAGAGCTTTTCATGACTGGAAGAGAGTTTGAAAGATTCCATGAGTATAAGTCCAAGATTATACATCCAGGTTGATTTGTCAGGATGTCCATCAGGAGTGAGCCTTACTGCCTCTTCATCTGCTGAAATGGATTCATTGAGATCTGCAGGATTCTGGACAGTGGCATGCTTATATTGTGCCAGAAGTGAAGTGCTGAGGTTGCTTAATAAAGTTGGCCTGTGTGGATGATCCTTGGAAATAAGATGTAATGCCTCCTTTTTCATTGAAACTGATTTGCTGAGGTCTCCAACGTCCCCCAGGTGTTGAAAACGATCCAAATATGAGTTTCCAAGGTTGTCTAGCCAAATTGGCTTCTCTGGGTGGCCATCTGGTACTAAATGGACTGCTTTCTCTTTCATGAAAATGGAGTCATTGATGTCTGCAGAGTCACCAAGGCGTTTAAAACGAGCCAATAAAGAGGTTCCAAGGTCATTCAACCATCCTGGCCTGTCAAAATGACTATCTGGAATGAGACCCAAAGCCTGCCTTATCATCAAAATGGATTTGTCAATATCCATGGTGTTTCCAAGGTGCTTGAAGCGACACAATAAAGCAATTCCAAGGTTGACCAATCAAGCTGGCTTGTTGAAATCCTGATCAGAACAAAGGTCCACTGCTTGTACAAGGAGCAGAACAGATTTGTCGATGTCTGCAAGGTCACCAAGATGCTCGAAACGAAGAAATAATGACATTCCGAGGGCATTTAGGCAGGTTGCCTTGCTGGAATGAGTGAGACAAACTGCTTCATCAGCTATAGAAATGGCCCTATTCATGTCTGGCAAGGTAAAGTCACCAAACTTTCTGGAGCGCGAAGACAATGCATTTGCAAGGTTGCTCAGCCGCGTTGGTTTGTGAGAATCGTGATTAGGAGTGAGGTTGATCGCCTCATCAACGATGGAAATGGATCTGTTGATGTCTGTGTGGTTTCCTAGGCATTCAAAACGACGAAGGAGTGATGATCCAAGGAGGGCCAAGAGCTCTGGCTTGTCACGATGGCGGTTAGGCGTGAAAGACACCACCTCCTCAGCAATTGAAATGATTTCGTCAATGTCCGCAAGGTCACCGAAACGCTCAAAACGACGAAATAACCAACTCCCGAGTTTGTTCACTCGTGCTAGCTTGTCTGGATGGTCCAAAGGGGTGTTACGAACAACTTCTTCAAACGCTGAAACCGACTGGTCGATGTCCGTACGCTCGCCGCGATGCAGAAAGCGGTTCGACAATGAGATGCCGAGGTTATATAATCGAGCTGGCTTGTGGGGATGGGTATCCGGAGTGAGACGCACAGCGTCCTGAAATGCCAAGATAGACTTGTCGACGTCCGCAGAGTCACCGACACGCTCGCCGCGTTGAAATAACGAAATTCCGAGATTGTTCAACCAGACTGCCTTGTCTGGATGGCTGTCTGGAGCGAGATGGACTGCCTCCTTGATTATGGAAATGGACTTGTCCCTGTCGTCTGGATCACCGAGGAGTTCAAAACGACAGGATAATGAATCTGCACAGTTGTTCAACCGAACTGGTTTGTTGGGATCATCGTCGAGAGTGAGACGGGCAGCCTCGCCGTACCACAAAACGGCCTTGCTAACATCCGCATCCTTATGAAGGTGCCGATATCGTCGTAATAACGAATTTCCGAGATCGCTCAACCAAATTGGCTTATTTGGATTATGATTGGGAGCAAAACACACTGCCTGCTCAAACGCCGAGATGGCATTGTCAAGGTCTGCAAGGCCACCGACGCGCTTAAAGCGAAGAGATAAGGATCTTCCGAATTCATACCACGAAGCCGGTTTGTCTTGATGGCCGTCTGGCATGAGGTGTACAGCCTCCTTCAATACCACTATGGACTCGTCGATGTCCGAGGGTTCACGAAGTCGCATGAATCGACGGGATAATGACTTCCCGAGGAGGTAAAGGTAAGCTAGTTTTTCAGAACATCCAACAGGCGCGAGTTCCACCGCGCGATGCAACGTGCTGATCGCCTCGTGTAAGTGAAGCAGGTCGCCATTGCGTTCGAGTCGCAGGTACGACACGGCTCCTAGAGCGCCCAACACAGCGGGCCGGAGAGCCTGAGGGTCCATGGAATTCAACACCAACACAGCTTCCTGTGCATCGATGGGATCGCTGTCGCGCTCGAAACGACCTTGCAATAGGTTCCCAAGATCGGCAAGTAACGCAGGCCGGCGAGGATCCGAACCCGTCAGTTCCAGTAACGTGACCCGCGTCCTCCATATCGGGTCATCATCGAGATTTGACTGCGATCGCTGTCATTACGCGGTTAACATCCATCGACTATGAAACAAACAAATTGCTCACATCCGGTGCCATTGCATGTTCAATCACGTCGCAGGTGCGTCGTTCGGTGGTGATTCTGAGTGACAGACGGTATGACAAACTTTCATCCTTCGGATCGAGATTGAGAGCTGATAGGACACGTCAGGGAACAATGGGACTGTGGTTACTACTATTACCTACACTGGAGCTGTCCATCACGAGCGAGTATGTCCTCCACTGTTGTCTTGAATTGGTACAGTAACTCTCCGTTTCCGTGCCCGGGATCAAGTTCGAAAGACGCGTAGACCGCAAATGAAACGGAAGATGATTGCTCTGATGGTCTTGAAAAAAGTTTAGTCAAAATAGAGAGACATAAGGCAGTCGCTTACAATAGTATTTCTTCATCCCATTCTATTATGCTGGTACCGGTCAACACAGGCTTATCCAACGTTTTTGTCATCTTCTCGTTGGTTTGCACAACGATATAGAAATTGGATGGAAAGCGAATGAGACCAGACAAAACATCCATGGCACGAATACCTGTACATGGTTGGAAACTTTATGGTCTTTCACGTCTGCTATAGATATAACTACGCACGAGTAATGAAAACGCATTCGTGTCTGTTGATACCTGATAAACTGTCCGATCTCTTTCTTTCCAGAACGTGGTGTGGTTCGAGTGCCACTGGAAATGCTGGAGCGCAGGGCGGATTTTGTCCATCCATGGATGCAGAACCAAGTGAGAGATAACGGGACAGCGGCGGAGATTGAAACGTGTAGCGCTACAGGTCGAATTCGATGTGCGAAACAACTCAGTTGCCTCCGGGTCAGTGATATATGTCAGAAATCCTCCGAGTCGCGCGTCCCCAAGCGCCACGGTCACTCGTGAACATTTAGCACTCATTACTCGGCATAGCTACCGTTTTCCGTATATTTACAGGCCCGCCGAGACTGACCTTCGTCTCATGTTCTGCATCGGAATTCTGGAGGTGGACCCCTTCGAGCAATTGAGTGAGCCTGCTGAATGCCCATCGTTCCCGATTCGACGTTAGCACAACCGCCGCCGTCAACGAAACGAGCATACATCCGATGACCCTTTGCATCAACCATGCCCTGACAGCACAACACATCCGAGTGGGAAACGCGATGGAAAGAGTAGCATGTTTCTAGTTGATGCTGAACCGCCGTGAACGAGCCTCGTGACCAATGTTGAGGAATACAACTATTAGGTCACGCTTGCTAGTTGCTAAGTGTCCCCCTCAACCAAACCAGCGGTGACGACATGCTGCATTGATTCCTCGACGATTACCACTTTGGCGGGCTGCGAGCGCCATAGTAGGGAAACCGAGGCCAAGGTGGTGAGAAGTGATTATATATTGTCTATGTAAGAACAGTAATGCCTTGGTCGTACAAGAGCATTGATGGTGGAAGCTAAAGTAGAACGACGAATAAGTAATAGAATTCCTCAGAATAAAAAATTATATGCTTCAGACAACGTTCCTTTTCTCGACCGTCTTACCTCCTACCCAATCCACTCAACTCCCATGCCATCTTGTTTTGAACGAACGGGATGCGACCTAGGACCCACAACGCACAAGCGCGGAGAGTTGCAGAGTCGATCGGACACCACCAAACCATGCGAGCGCGGTGCTTCATCCCAGTAATCGATAGAATGCCCTTCGTGAGCTTGATTACTTCCAGCGCACGTGCGTGGCGAGTCGCAGCGAACTCGCGAAGGATCACGTCAGCCTCGGGGAGCTCAGTCTCGGTAGCGCGGATATGCTTTGTCAGCGCCTCACCAAGGAAGATGGCGTCACGCAAGCCGAGATTCATTCCCTGTCCGCCGGCGGGAGAGTGGATGTGAGCGGCGTCACCAATGAGTAGGACAATGCCGCCTCCTGGCTCTCCGGGTCCCAGACGCGCGAAAGTAGCGTCAGCGATGGAAGCGTGGTTTCGGAAACGTGAACGCCAGATGACGTCTTTGATACACGTCGGCTTCGGGTTGGGGTTCACGGAGGGGTCCGAAGAGAGCTGATAGGGTCCAAACCGATCGACGAGACTTTGAAGATACTCCTTTGATGGTGAGTGAGGGATTTCGCCGTCTGCCAAAGGTACACCACAGGCAATCCGGTATATACTCCCGGAAGTGGAAATTTGACTGTCAGCGGCTAGGGATTCGTTGAAGGAGGAAGGCAAGGGGAAACAAATGAAGAGACTGTCCGGAGACAATGTGACGCCCGACGTCATATCAACTTCGTTTATGTTGTCGAAGATGACATCAGCAAGAACCATTTGGGCTAGATTGTTGTCCGGTTCGCCCTTAACAGACGCTGGGTCGGAGAAATCTATTCCAGTAATTGTACGGATCTACGTGATGTGAGACAATATCCAACTGCAATGAAATAAGTGCTTACAACAGACTGTGCACCATCTGCACCGATCACGTACTTTGCTGTGATCATTCTGCCATCTTCAAATGTAACATCGCTGAAACGTGGATCGTCTGTATTGCGGCTCAATCCAACCACTCTCAAGGGGCGATGGATAGTAACACCCATGCCAACCAGCTTCTTCTCGAGTGTTCGTTCGGTAACATTCTGAGGGACGACGAGAATGTATGGATGTCGAGTGTGTGGTTTGAGACTCTGGATACGAGGACTGCAAAGCATTGCAGCACGAGTTCTGATGTTGAACGCAGTAGCTCTGATGCCCTGCGACGCAAGGTCATCACCGCAACCTATCGTATCTAGTGCCTACACGTGGCTCGGATTTGAATGGATGGTGGAGAGTATTGTCAACGTACCTCGAGAGTGGCAGCATGAACAATAACAGCACGGGAAATATTCGTTCCCTGAGGTATGGCGTCGACAATGATGAAATCACGGAAGCCATGGTGGAGGAGAGAGAGCGCGGCAGCAAGTCCCGCCGGTCCAGCACCTACAATGAGGACGGTTGTTCTGTCAGGCAAAGACATGCAGAAAATTTACACGAAGGAGGATGTGGATCACGAACTTTGGGGTGGCGCTGCCTTAAATACAATCTCATAGACGCCATCGGAATGGGGCGGTGAAGGTCACTTACGAATCACTTCCAGCGGGATCGGTGTCGGCTGAAGGCCACGCATACGCCATGGCATAGCATTGCAATCCAAAAAACCTGCCTGCGTGGTTGCCAGCCAATCCCTGGGGCCACAAGTCTTGTTCTGTAGAACTCGCAAAGAGTTTCATCAACCCGTCAAGCCTAACCTCGGTCCAGGATTGTTACGGATGCTCGGGTTCATTGTATGTCTTGCGAGTGCACAGCGCTGAGTCCTCAAACCAGTCAGAATGATGCTGCCATGGGTGATTCGGATCAAGTAGGTTATGTGGCATCGTAAAATTACGGGTGCGGAGCGTTGAGGCGTTCCGCAGTTCGCGCTCCGTCTGAAGCTCCGATTCCGAGTTAATGCAGGTGTCAGATTTTTGAGCGCTAACCACAGAGACGGATCGACTTACCCCATTTTGCGACCCGTTGGCCCAAGCAAGATGTGATGGTGAGTCCAAGCATCTTGACTGAAACAATGGGTGGACATTAAGCAGCATGACCCTGGATCAAAGTATTGTGCTGTTCCATTTTCCTCATATTTTACTTTCACGCTAATCTCTACCATCCGGGAGGTGATTTGTCGGCCAGATGACGGAGCAAGCCATAGGTCTATTAATTTCGGGTTTGGTCGTCGGTCAGAATACCGAATACTGGGCTCCCAGCGATTAGGTTCACAACAGGATCCCGAGACACTGACCAGAGGGCCTTCGTCTAACAGATCTTCTACATTCGCACACCAGTTCCAGGGAATTGGGACCCTCCACTAACGATCGATTGCCTGGGGATCTCGTCGAATTGTGTATCTGTCCAAGCCACACAAATTTATCAGCATTGATAGTTCAAGAAAGTTACGTCAGAACAGATAATAGTCATCAAAACGTTGGGAAAATAGAATCGCTTGGAAACGTTGAATC
>JBBPTO010000306.1:0-35561 GCA_038094155.1 Pulveroboletus cf. aberrans | reverse complement strand
GATGAAGGCTCACCCGATCCTCCAGACGAGGCCGATAAGGGGGATACTAATGAAGCAAGTCTATTTTGTAGTACCGCCACTGCCTCCTTGTCCTCTGGTTTGGGCGGTAGGGGTGTGGGCTGGGGGGACGGATCCCCCTGAGTTGTTGTTACCGGGGGTGCCGGTGACTGGGGTTTTCGTGATGCCGCTGCTTGTGTTGGCGTTGGCGTTGGCGGTGCCGGTGCCGGTCCCTGAGGCGAAATAACAGAGGCGATGGAAGGCAGAGAGTCAACCGAGGAACCTCTTGGATCAGCTACCGACCCACCATTAGCTCGAGGTGTAGGACCACCGTTGGCTTTTGGAGGGTTGCCGGGTGGAGCTGGGTTCAGCTTAATGGTTCCGTTCATGCCATTGGCGCCGTTGGCAGTCGAAGTGGCGGGGCCGGGGGAAGTGGGACGAGAACCGAGACAAAAGATCTCCCGAATGAGAACCTCTACCTCTCCGTCCTCAAAATCCTCGAACGTAGGAGTACGGATTCCACTTTCGGAAGCCTGCAGACGTAAACGTTCGCGCGCCTCGGCGATGCGAAGGACTGTCTCCATTCCAAGCTTCATGCCCTCTGTGAACGAAAGAGGCTTGTCTCTCTTGCAGACAGCGACATAAGATGGGATAAGGTAAAGACGACTGATGGTGTGATCGTGATAGATCGTAATCTTCTCCACGGGTTCGATCTCGATTTTTTCAAGCTCCCTAACGGCTAACTCTTTAACGTTGTCAAAGGTCCAACGGTTAGCCAGCCGGAGGATACTAAGCCATGTCTCGAGCGGGGCTTCATAAACGGAGTATTTTCTGTTCACCATCAACAAATGCTCGAGGTAGTTCAGGTACGTGAAACGGCAAACTTACGGGTTATAGAATACCCAGAGGAACCGTGCGAAATCTTCACTCTTCACGTCCTCCAGAGTGTAGTGGTTGGCCGAATCGCTGTGCTCTGCACCGTCACCATCGTTCGAACTGCTAAGCTTCTGGCGGAAGAACAGGGATTCACGCTCGAAGAAATAACTATGGACTCTATAGAGGTGGTTTTCGACCTGCGGAGACGTTAGCGCCCAGTGAGGAGATGGATGGTTGAGACAGACCAAGACAGTCATATCACCCCCACGCAGGTAGAAGTCTTTGTGGTGGACAACGCGAGAAACACCGTGCGATGAGCCGGGATTGACCATGATAGATTCCACTAGAGAGAGGAGGGAAGAAGAGGGCGGAGAGAAAGTGGACTTGGGCTCCAAGGGAAATTTTCGAAGGAAGTCTAGATATACGTTTCCCTGTTCCAGTTTTTAGCAATCAATTTTGGTTTCAGCTACACGTGTTGGCCACACGCTGCCCATTGAGATCTTCTCGTCCCTTATGTATTTTATTCGTCGCCCACTTGCACCTCTCTTGCGTAAACGTGTCCATGGTCGAGATTCGAGGACACCGCCTGCCATCGTCAATTGTGACGTCGACGGCTCTCAACCAACATGACGTATTTCTTTGGCTGTGTTTCAAGCGACGCTAGCAAGTATGCTCCAGATTCCCGGTGGAGGACTCGAACAACTCGCAGAGTCGCACCATTGAGAGAGAACGCGATCATCTGAAAAACATTTCCAGACTCGCATCACCCACTGCTCGTGTCATCATACTGCAGGATCGCATTCTGTGGAGCAGTGTGCCCAGGATCAAGGGCATAGGGATTCAACGACCATCAAACTCAGAAGGGACGTTGTCACGATCAGTACACGCGGACACCCGCATGTGTGGTTCACGGGGCTGCCCCTGACTGCGGCAACGGGTTCACTCGTACTCGATCGGTAGCGATATGCCAGCGCTGACGCCGCCAGTGGCTGTTAGATCGAATACACGCGTTATCTGCGTGTCACGGTATCCTGGCTCCAATCAAAGAACCATCACATTACTTCTTTTCGCTCGATCACCCCTAGGAAGAAAACGGGTTGTCGCGCTACTGTAAACGATCAGACCGCCGCGCTGAGCCGTTACACCAGAAGGCAGAATACTAAATGACCAGCATTCAGTAGTGCAGAAGTTACGGGACCTAGGTCAGCTGGCGTGCTTACATGTATCCAATAACCACAGAGAAAAAACGAATTTCAGACGCTCGCTACTCGACGCAACGTAAGTAACTTGTGAGGTATTCTACCCGAGGATGACCAATCAACATTACCTCCAGTGCTTCAACGTCATTTATCGTCGGCTGGAAGTAATTAGACATCAACAAAACGTTTAACGACGGAGGTGGGTTGGGCTGACCTGAGATCCAAAACACGCGTCTTACAGCGGGAGTAAAATCAGATCACCCTTTCTATACATCCAAGTTCTCTTGGATCGCTGCCACTTTCAACGTTGGTTCTGAGCTGAGAAAATCTAGGCCATCGCTTCCGAGGGGTTCTTCCCGCCTCACCAGTTCTTGCGGTCTAGGAAAGAGTCACAGTTGTCATACTGCATGACAGGCCCTTTTCCAGTGGGAACTTGCATGTTTCTTTGTACGGCATCCTTGGGGACGCACTTGTGGACCCTGTCAAATCACGACGGAAAACCAGGTCCCAAATACCACAGGGATTTCGTCGTGCCTTCGTGAGCGCTGCAGAATAATCCAAGTCCTGCACATATTCAGTGGTCATGAATAAGAACCCCTGGTTTATCCTGACAAGCACCTCGAGGAGGCGCTTGAATAACGAATTCCTCATTTTTGTTCTCACACAGACGAATGGGATTGCTGTCGTTCGATGTCCCAGGATGTCACGAAATCATATTTCGGAAGACCTTGGAGTGAAACTACAACGGTTCATTGTCGAGGTGCTCTACCAGTGAGCAAATGATCATATGCTCTTGTCTGAAATGATACCAGACTGACGTAGTATTGTTCATCTTTGTCGGTCTTTGCCCTGGAAGATGATTGAGGATCTGCAATGGATTGTAAATCGTCGCCATTATCGCCGGATAGCTTGACGCTCGGTGGAATGTTGCACGGCAAACTAGGCACACATACTTGCAAATAGTTGGTGGCGGTGCAACCGGTGTCCATGTGCATATCATAGCAACCGCCGACAACTGTGACCAAGGTTGCAGACAGGTGCAAGATACGCTCGGCAACAAATCAGATGCAAGTTTCATTCACGTTCGGCCGAGCGGGTTGATCGTGCAATCACGCCCTACTAACTCGAAACAGTGAGCTGCGGCGGCCAGCCTTTGAGGACACATACGCACACACCGAGCACACAGCCCCCGCCAACGGTCATATTTATCGCTCGCACGGTACGTGCGGACGGAGAAGGGATAGAGACTCGAGCGGACGTTTTCTTTCTATCTACATCGACCTAACCAAGCAACCTGCGCCACCGTGCCATGGCAAACTCACTAGAATTGCTCGAGGAGGTCTGTGTGCTCTCTGAATACCCCCTACCATGGCCTGACCACTACGAGTTTAGAAATTCAGGCGTGTGGAGGAGGCGAGCGAGCGCCAGTCGTCGCAAAGGGAGTTGGTTGACCCTTCAAATTTAACGCGACAAAGATCATGCCGTAAGCCGCGCGGGGTCTCAGTAAGTCAATTTGGAAAAGTGAGCACGTTGTCCTTCAAGTTTTTGCCATTGAATCTAATCCCATCCAGCAAGAAGAGCGTTCGGACGGTGGTTCACATTCATTGGTTTCCTCACCTCTGAGCGCCGCAGGATCCAAGTCGACGTTCTACCATAACCTGGCCAATGTGAGCCAACACTATTTTATCCAGTTTTGTAGAATGCAAATTGGTACTTTCCAGCCAATAAGTGTCGACTCTCTTGTTTCGGAGAATTCAGGGGAAACACACCACGACGAGGAACACGAAATCCAGGTCGAGAGAATAGCTGGACGTCAAATTCTTCCCAAGACTGTTGGCGCGCTGCTGACACGGCGGTTGACACGTGCACAGTCGCATATTGATTACGTTTCCGTTGACAGGAATACGGTCATTGACGTCTCCGTCGAGACAACTACAGAATCGTCGCATCTTGATCTGCAATCATCGAGGGCATACGCTACAGACCCATCACGACCGCGATCCGCTACCGTGGGCATTTTGCCGTTCCATGGAAGTCTGGTGGAGCGGGCCAAGGATTTTGCGCACAAACTGCGACGCAAGGGCAGGGCGGACCTCCCTTAGGCTACAGGTGCCAGGGCGTTATAGCGGAGATCGGGGACGGCGAATATTTTCATTGTTGTCAGGATGGCTGGCGTCTCCTTTTATTGGACCCGTCAAGAAGTGCACGCTTACTTGATCTTCTTCTATATCCATCTATACCCCACTCATGATGTCCTTTGTTTGACACTTCTGAATAGCAAGCTGTACTACGATTGCGGTCGGATTAAACCGAAATGAACGTGAGTCGACCCGAGGGGTGTTCTAGGGTTTTCATGGATCGACTGAGCTCGATCGGTCTCACACGCATTGTTTCCAGCGATTTACGTTTCGGATGGCCACGCCTCCATTGGGAAACTCACAATTATTACCTCGGCGTACTGGGCGCTGTGCGTTCGCATAAAGGTGGAGTGGAGATTATAATCCATTTTCCCAACGCGTCCTCGTACTTTCCAACTCGATGCTCAGCCCTCCAAGGCTCCTTGTCGACAAGTGCACTCCCCGTGACAAGTATGCGAGGACGCACGTGCCCCTGAGCCCTTTTATCTGCCCGAGTGTTGACGATTCCCGTGTCGCCGCGGTATGTGGTACCCATTATTCCTTGAAGTACCCACTAATACTCCCAACAGCAAGTCGTGTCGCCCAGCGTCGCAAGGCGGCGCGCATATTCTTCGTCTGACTCACAGGGCTGGAAGCTACTCCCAACGCCCATACGACCCGCGTTCCGGCCCCGGGATTATGAGCTGCCTCCGTGTGCAGAGGAGGAAGATCGGTCAGAAACTTGCACAGTCTCTCTCACAGTTCTCCGTCGCTCTCTCAAAAATGTCGAATTCGATCCATCATGTCTTGATTGCCTCGACCAACAGACTCTTCTATCGCCTACCGAATCGTTCTCGGAGGTCTGTTACTCCGAAGCGACGCACGATGCTATTCCCGTTCCGATGCTGCAACCTTTGCAGCCGCGCATACGAAGGCGCACTGCGTTGTATGACAGGACTGCGATGAGCGAAGAAGATCCTTATCATGATTGGGACGAGAACATGTCCGTTAGATGGAAAAAGGCTTCACGCAAGCCGGTTCGTATCGACATTGATGATCTACATCATTTGTGCTGATCATTGGTTGTAGCTTCCTCCCCTCCCCCCTTTACCCGAGCATTTCATGAAACTGAAAGAGCCCGAACCACGGCCGAGTTATCAACAGTCCGTGCTCGCCGATCTCGAGACCCGTTTGCTCCGAGTCTCCACCAATCCGGGCGACTCTGTACATTATTTTCCTGTGCCGTCGCAGAGGCGGAGTGAGGATTCCCGGAACAACTCGCTGGATTCTCCGAGTTCGATCCTCTCTACCCCTTCAAAATCCTCGTCGTCCAAGTCGGGCGGCACGCTGAAACGTTTGGGTAACGCCCTCATCACCCGTGCCCGCGCCAGATCGAGAGCTTGAATTTGGAATTTGAGTTCATGAGGCATGGGTTCCTCATTCGCCGTTCTCACGCACTGGCATGCACCGGCATCATCTCTCTTTCATTCGTTACGTTCGTCCCCTCCTTTTTTTCTTTATCAACTCATTATTTCCCCATCGGTAGTATACCTGCACTGTTACCTATGATACCTCACTGTTTCTCTCCATGACATAATGTACTTCTCCTTCCATAACTATTTTCTGTACGACCGCGACGTTCAGGATCCCTATTCACTCATTGCTGGTGTTCGATGAATTCGAGTGACGTGCCTGAACCTTGTGATCAAGCTCGGATCAATAAAGTTTAATCGTCGTCGTAGTCAAGTCAAGTTACTACGGCCCTCGATGCATATGATCGTTAATGATGGTAGCTAAGGACACGGTTGGGAATGTGATTCGGGACAGAATCTTCAGATGGAACTTGAATATACGAGCCTTACTGTAATGAATGTCCCCAACGATCGTAATCACAGTACAGACAAAGCCGCGAACCGAAGAATTATGACTGCGTCGGATATGTTGGTGACGTTTGATGACATTGATCGCAACCATCTGGGCGTACCTAGTTCGGCAATATCACTCGATGTTATCAGTGACGGAACGATAAAGATCTTTGGGATGGTTATCGTTCCATCTATGAGTCGCCCTCCCGCGACACACTGACAAGGTAACATTGAATGAGGGGTTTCCGTGGCGAGAGCTTCCAAAGGTCGGATGTAAAGCGATGAGCAACCGGCGCAAGATGGTCATGTCAGCAACACCGTCGGGTATGTACTGAATTTGGAAGGTCATAGACCATTGTATGCATACCTACGAGGAGTGGGTCAGCCCCGTTTCATTACGTTCGTCCGACCGAGGGGCAGGAGAGGTACGCGGACTTTGAGCTCAGAGACTGTCACTCCGTGGGTTCTTCGAAGCCATCGAATGTTCATCTTGAATAAAATGACCTCATCTTGCCTCCTAATGCGATGCGGGACACGTAACCTCGTTCGAGACTGAGCGAGGACGTTTCACTCTCGGTCTTCGACGGCGACCGGGACCCCCCATCTACGAGCGAAAAATGGAGCCTTTCGCAAATCACCATGAGAACAGGGCAACGACCGACGAAAAGCCGTTCAACATGCACACGTGGGGTAAAAGTCGGCGTCCGGCATGCCAGTTCGGTCCGGTCAACCGATTTGTAGGTCGGGGCGTGAATTGGCTTTCGGATCACGACAAAGGGATTTTCGAAGTCCGCCGCCGTACACGTTGAAGAGGACGACCACGTCCGCCGTAATGGAGGACCATGCCTCAACGGTCTGCGTTCGATGAACGGCGGGGCTTGCCATGCGTTCATCTGGAAATGGCGCGTATTGGCATCTGCGAAGGCGCTCAAAAAACGAACGAATATATAATGTAACCCGTTATAGCGATCAATATCGCATCAACTGGAGGCGTTCTCCAACAGCAGCCTGCACTGGCCGCATCGGACGTAATCAACGTCAGCGAGGGAGAGAATCCGCTTTCTTATGGCCAGTGCTAACCAATGTCAAGACTTTGATGTCGAGACGTGAAAGATCGGTGTGTCAATATTGGCATATCACACCGCCATAGATAGTGCACAGTAAGCAACCCCCATATCATACTCGAACCATCCCGACGCAACTTTGCAGATGGACTGGATGATTATTAAAACGCAACCAAAGCGGTTTAATTTAGGAGCGTTGGCCATCTTGCCCAAGTGCCCCGCTTGCACCACCGGCATGGTATACCGTCGGCTGGTATCCTGTATGGGTCCAAGCTGTCAACGTATGGTCAGATAAGGGATGATTCCGAGGCGTTATCATGCGTCACATTTATCTCGATTAGCGGGGACTTGGATTAGAAGCTCGACTCCAGTACTCTTGAATGCTGTACTTAGAAACCTACCTCCGTGCTTCCCGCCTTGCCAACTTTCGCAGTCTGAAGTACACTCCTACTTCAACAGTGATATCCATGGCACCTTTGTAGAATCCATACCTTGGGACACTTGGCAATGCGATCAGGTAGGTGTTATTGACGTAGCAAGTCCTACGAGACGTGCGTCTCATGCAGACTTTCTGGTTTGGGTTTGTTAACCAGCTGCCACGTCGACACCGTGAAGGATCAGATCGGTCACCGGTCACCTCTTTCTTTGACAGCTCACGATCAACTTGCGATCATGATGGCATGTGGGAAGCTGGCGAGTAAATATGTCTCGTTCCGCACAAGGAAGTATTTAGCGCCTGAAATCCATGCCCGGAGACCACGGAACGTGCATTTTCGACGTTGAACTGCCGAGGTGTCGGTGGATCCGCCCGAAGCCACAGGTCTAGATCTTCAGTTCAGGACCGGAGCTTCGTGTAGCGAGCCGCTGGACAAGCCGTCGGACGAATGAAGGAGTTCCCTGGACCTAGAGCGCGAAGGGACCTGTCTCACGGAACTTGTTGGATCTCGGCACTTGATGTTCCGGGAGAATCGGCTCGGATTATCATCCACTTGTCGTGATGCTTTTGAATTCGTAGCTTCTTGGACGTTGACGTTGGCACGTTCGACATACACATGTACGTGAATCACTACATGTTCCGCACACACCGTCGGTTTCCCAACTGAAAACCGCAGAGGCGGACTAAAGACCCAGTGGCTTATGCAAAGCGGCTTACCAGGCTTCGAACCGAACGTGCCGATGTTTACTGGACTTGGGGGGTCCGACTCGGAAGGGTCCTCCATTCAGCTTCGACGCAGGCGGATGTCTGACCTCCGAAGTTACGTTGATAAACTCGGACGGATGCGAATTGTGGCCCACAGTTCATACAGACCGAACCAAAGTATGTACGCCTGGTGACGGTATGGGCTGTGCTTTTCATAGGGTTCGGAACCCACACGATGGCTGTATCATAAGACTAGCCTAAACGTGGTGGACGGTGAGGCTCAACTTGAAGTTCAAGTCGGGGCTCACATTTAGTGGTATCAGAACAAAATATAGATGCAGCGGATGATTCCGAATCACGCCATACGTATTGGTCTGTTGAGTCAATTTTAACCATTCAGGTAGGCACCCAAACAGTTGAAATTGGAACCACTTTCAGTGATCCAACTTCCAGCACTGCCCGATTTGTGATCCGCGCGTCACCATGCAGGGATTACTATAGAATGAAAGCTGAATGTTCCAGCAGCCCTACAAGGGTGCACTGTATATCCCAATACTCCGACCAAGGGGGAGGGAGACGATGCTCGTGAAGAAAGTGTCATCGGTATCCAAAACTTACATGGAGGAACTTCACAGAAAAAAGGTACCAACCTGTCGACGTTGAATGCAAGTCACTGTGGCGTTTTTTGGCGTCAGTGCCTGATCGATGGCAGGAAGGTGCCAGCTGGACAAGTTCTCGAGGGTGAACTTGCCCTACAGTGTCAATGGTGGGCATTGGGACCTGCCAGTGGCTGAAGTGGTTTCTGGTGCCTGGTGCCTCGACCTGTCGGCTGTGCAAAAAGCACCTTTCACCATGCCGCCTGTGGACCCACGCACCCACATCACGTGGAAAAAAGGTGATGGAAGGCTTGATTTCGCGATCTTTTTGGGTTGCGAAAAGATCCAAGGCCAGTACGACGATACCCTGGGCAGACCTTCGTTACATAACAAAAACAAAGAGGTCGGGAAGACCTGGAAAAGGCGCGCATGATGGTCTTTGCGGTCGTCCGCGAACACGCGTTTGATACGAGTCTTGTCTTGGATGAATGCAGCATGGCGCGTCAGGGGTTCGCCCCTGAACACTGTGCAATGAGAAAACGTTAATGAAACGGCAATATACCTTGAGGAATCGCCAATTAGTTCGTGCACGGGTTAACTCGATCACCTGACTGCTGCGGGTTATCAGTAACTTGTACGGTGCGAGTAGTGGACCGATTCGGACACGGGTTACGGTGTCGTTTTACGACCAGAGAGGGAGGAGCCGAAGGGGTTCGGGGGGCGATGAGCGAGATAAGGCGGTGTGTGCGCACGGCGTCTCCGTTGGACGTAGAGATGCGCTGCGGAAAGCGCTGAGGTGGATTCGGTGTTGACTCGAGGCTAGTCTTGATCAGTCCCATTAATGAAAAGATATAATTGGATAGAGGCGGGGTTTCCTCGGTGGTTTTCAATCGAGGGTGGGCGGACTCGCTCGAGGTAGGAGTCAGTAAATCCCCGCACCAGCGAGGAGTGATATCACTCCAGGCACGAGTATGTGCCTCTGTTTCAGGTTACAGGGCTGATGATACGGCGTGGACCAGAGAGGCGCCGAAAAACGGACGAAAATGCATCAGGAACTGGATGTGATGTGCCTGAACGATCTGATTGGATGAGCGCAGATCCATAGTCCTCCCACCGCGCCAGTCCTTTCTCTCCTCCCACCCATCCACCGTGCCGCCCCCAGCACGCACGTCCCGGCCATGGCGAGCAGACCATCTTCTTCCGCTCGCGGTTCCCACAGGCTCCCTTCCGCTGGTCTCCCCACAGAACACGCCTATTTCGAGGATGAGGACGGTGAGAGCGACACCGAAGACCTCTTTGCATTCCAACCGCCCTCGACTGCCGATCAACAGAGAGACGCAGAGAAGCGCCGCTCCCATGACCTTTTCAACTCTCCCTCCCATCTCTTCGCTCACTCCCTCCCTCAAGACACCATCGCATATCCGTCCCCGACCTTTGATCCCTATCCTCGTTTCTCCCCCGACGTCGCTGGGCCCTCCGGTCTTTTCTTCTCCCCCATATCCAGCATGCCTGTCGAGAGCCCCCCCTCTACCATCTCCCACGGCTCCCTCAGCGACCCGTACCGCATGCGTAGAATCAACACTCCGCGCGCTCCCGCAGTACCTTCCAGAACCAGCGCCATCAGTTCGCGAGAAATCCACGTCGACCTTCATTCTAGTCCCCCAGAGAAGTTCCTCGAGATAGATCCACCTTGCTCATCCCGCCGAAAGCGGAACATTTCTTCCACTATAGCCGATGACACCGCAACGCTCGACCTCACACCGAGCATGTTGGAGGAAGACAGTCGCGAGGGTTCGATCAAGTACGTCTCCCCTCGTTTCTTTTCTCCTCCCCTCACCATCGTCCCAAGGATGGAGTTCGACTTTGATGCCATCAACGACGAGGACAGCCCGTTCCCAGAGGTTCGCGCGTCCGTCTCCAATATCGATGAACCTGAAATGCCAGTCATGACCGTGCGTATGTGGGTCATAGGCCTCGTACTCTGCATGATTGGAGGGTCAGTCCCTTCATCATCTACTTTGGCCCCCTACTCAATTTCCTTAGATCATTGAATGTCTTCTTCAACTTCCGGCAGCCGGCCCCGAGTGTCTCGCCCCTTGTGCTTCTCATCATAAGTTATCCCGTCGGCAAATTCTTTGCCTTCGTCCTTCCAATTGCCACCTATCGGCTCCCTCGATGGCTCGGCGGTCTGGAATTCTCCCTCAACCCCGGCCCTTGGAACATCAAAGAACATGTCCTCGTCTATATCATGGCGAACGTGGCCATTGGAACTCCATACGCTATCAATGCCATCGTCGTCAGCCAGCTAAACTACCACATTCGTATCGGATATTGGTTCAGTGTCTTGTTGGTCGTCGCTACCCAGCTCACAGGTTTCGGCCTGGCTGGCTTGTGCAGACGATTTTTGGTTTGGCCTGCTGGCATGGTTTGGCCCCAAAATCTGGTGATGTGCACTCTTTTGAACACACTGCACGCCGAAGACGAAGACGCGCCCGGAGGCATTAGTCGTTATAGATACTTCCTCTTCGTCTTGATAGGATCGTTCTTCTTTTTCTTCATACCCGGTGGGTAACTAGTTCGTCACTCGTCACAGGCAACCACTCACCTATTCTCAGGGTACCTCTTCCAGGCGCTCTCCGTCTTCTCATGGTTATGCTGGATCTTCCCAAACAACGTCCCAGTCAATCAGTTGTTCGGCGTCAGCTCTGGATTAGGAATGAGTGTCCTCACGTTCGACTGGTCCCAGATATCGTGGATCGGCAGCCCGCTGATGTATCCATGGTGGGCTGAAGCGCATATTTTCGCTGGTTTCGTGCTTTTCTTCTGGATTACCGCGCCTTTGTTGTATTACACAAACGTGCTCCGCCTTTTTTTTCCTCATCGGTCTTATTGTGCTGACCTCTGATCCACAGACTTGGGACCTCGCATACCTCCCCATCAATGACGATAACCCGTACGACCGCTTTGGGCAATACTACAACGTTTCTCGCGTATTAGACAGCTCCAATCGTTTCAATGCCACGGCTTACGAGCAATATTCCCCGTTATACCTGCCGGCCACTTATGCCATGACCTATCTCCTCGCGTTCGCGCTTTCTACCTGTGTGCTAGTCCATACCGCCCTGTATCATGGTCGTAGTGTGATAAACGGGCTGAAGAGGATCCGCATGGAACCGGACGACATCCACGCGAAACTGATGCGCAATTACCCCGAGGTTCCAGACTGGTGGTACATCGTGTTTTTTGTCGCGTTTTTTCTCATGATGGTACTCGTCGTCGAGGTGAGCGGAAATGCAGTCATACTCCTCCTCCGTTGATTATTTTCTTGCCACAGGTGTGGCACACTTCTGTGCCCGTGTGGGCTCTGCTGTTGGCCGTCATCTTGCCTATAATATACGTGCTACCTTCAGGTTTCATCTATGCAATGACTGGCCAAGGGGTATTATAAATTTCATCTTTTTATATCACTCTAAAGCTCATAGCGTCCCTTAGGTTTCATTGAATTTATTGGCTCAGATTATCCCGGGAACGCTTTTAGCTGGAAATCCCATCGCAAACATGGTACATACAAAATTGCACATGCACTGACCTTACTGACAATCTCCGCAGATCTTCAAGGCCTATGCCGTGCAGACGCTGTCAGAGGCGACTTCGTTCGTCCAAGACTTGAAATTGGGTCATTATATCAAAGTGCCTCCAAGGGCGACCTTTTTGGGTACGATATTTCGTACTTTTCCTGAACTCGTATTGTCTGATAGTATGTAACAGTGCAGGCCATTGGAACCCTCCTTGCGTCATGCATCCAGGTTGGTGTAAAACAATGGTTGTTTGACAACGTCAAGGACATTTGCTCGCCGAACCAACCGAGCCACCTCACCTGCCCACACAATCAGGTGTACTTCACGTCGTCGGCGGTTTGGTGAGTGTGATCATTGCTAATCCTGACGACGTGCTTACACTGTTCATTTCAAGGGGCCTCATCGGGCCTAAGCGGCAGTTTGGTCCCGGGTCGCTCTACTCACCAGAGCTATATGCAATCATCATAGGCGCCTTCCTTCCCTTCCCTTTCTGGCTCTGGCAACGACGATATCCCAACACGTTCCTCAAGTTCGTGAGCACGCCAGTGATGCTCAATGGCGTGTCGTACATACCGCCCGCGGGCGGTATCAATTACTCGGCGTGGTTTGCGACCGGGTTCGTGTTTCAATACCTCGTGCGAAAACGCAACTTTGCATGGTGGAGCAAGTTCAATTACGTTACGAGCGCCGCGCTAGACAGCGGTCAGTGCATCGTTATTTGTCGACCGCAGCGCATCTGACGGCATCCCTAGGTACTGTTCTGGCAGCCATTGTCATCTTTTTCACTTTGTCGGTGAGCTGCAGGATACCGGACATCTTTCGAGATCACCTGCTGACCTGACTCCACTCGTAGTTCCCAGACGGTGGCTTTTCTGTTAATTGGTGGGGGAACACGGTCTTCCAAAACAGTGCGTCCTTTTCTATCATTTCATGCACGCGCTGCGATGCCAACAATTATTTTTTGATAGCTGCCGATTGGAATCGCGTGGCGTTCAAGGTGA
Organism: Pulveroboletus cf. aberrans; assembly: GCA_038094155.1. Taxonomy (NCBI): domain Eukaryota; kingdom Fungi; phylum Basidiomycota; class Agaricomycetes; order Boletales; family Boletaceae; genus Pulveroboletus; species Pulveroboletus cf. aberrans. Next base: position 22,127 of record JBBPTO010000306.1, on the reverse strand, counting down.
TACCCCCAGAGGGCATTCCACAACAACAATCATAATGTACTTTTGCGCGCACCGTCGCGCAAAAACTTCATCTGCATCGATATCATCACGTCATTTTTAGTAGTATAAATCTTCTCCGCCACCGCCGTCCTCCGAACGTCAATGATGCTGAGTCATATGCCCCGTGGGTGGCCGTTCGATTTTGGGTAGTTGGTCTTGTGCCACCGTCGTTTCAGAGATCCTCGGAGGACATTGCGTGATACAAGGAGGAATTTGCCCCTGACGGATGGCGTGCGGCGTGTAACCAAATCACCAGTGGCCCACGCTAAGGCCTGATCAGGCGACAGACCAACCTCGGTCTCTTACACTTCTTTCTCGTTATCGCACCATTTCAACACACGGTGACGGAACCCAAAAGATAAGATACAGCCACATGTTACGAGGTAAGTACATATGTGCGGATGCCGCTGACCTGTCCGTGCTGACGGGTGTCAGACACGTGTGATGCGTGATCGCGCATGCGGATCACCCCCTGCCTCTGCCCCGTGCTCCGCGCGGACCCGTACCCCGGGCGTTGCCACGTCCTGCAAAAGGGTAAAAGGAAAGAAATGTGAGGGAACGAATGCGCGGCGCAGACAAGGAACGACGCACCTCTTGATGATACCCCCCGCCCGCCTGTGTCGGACCAACGTGTGGGATGCGCAATGAACGTGGATTGGATGGTGCGGTGAGATCGCATCGTCATGGTCGATGGGGAGTAGGAAAAAAGACGCCACAGAGGAGGATCGTGATCAGAAACCGGGAAGTGGGGGGGGGGACTAGGAGGGAAGGATGCGACGCACCTCTGGGTCCTGGACCTGCCCCACGTGTGCTCCGCCCTGCCTCGCGCGCTCGCGCTTGTTCTTCCTTGACCGCGTCCAGTAGGGTGTCTGGCACGCGCAAGTATTTTATCTGCGTTTTTTTCGGTGCGTAGGTACGACCCGTGCGCACGTTACGTCGACACCGACGGTAAGCCACCGAGCGCAAGGCCAGACACGAACGAGATCAGAGATCAGACCAAGGCCGAGCAAGGGAAGTAGACCAAACGTGCTCACCGTGCTGCCCCGAATGTAGCACTCCTTGAGCTTCCAGAAACGATCGCCGTCCGCGCTGGTTTGATAGACCTCGCGGAGGGTGATGTTCATGAAGTTGTCGCAGTTGACGAGATGGCCGTTGAAGGTCTCGCCGTTTTTGAGCTCTACCAGCTTGGACGCTTCGTCAACATGCACCTTCGATAGCGCGACTGTCGGGAGGCAGAGCTCTCACCATCGGCTTGTTTTGGGCTGCGGTGAGGAGCGATAGTGGGAGCTGTGAATGTGGATGAGGAATGGGAACCTGCCAGGACAAGGCGAGCAGACTTTACCATTGTGCTGGTTGCACACAGTTGTCTGCTCGTCGATGGGGTTGATCAATGTGGAACGTCCGAGTCGACCTCACACCTCATGCCCGTGGCGGTGCAACGGAAAACCAAAGAACCCCTTTGGCAATTCAACTTGGGATACACTACTCGTTACATGCGTAAAGATGGTAACGCAGAAAACCAATCAAACGACGAGTTCGACGGACGCAGAGATCGCCTTCAAGACGACGTGTCCCCCAATCCCAGAACTGCTTCCATCGCTCTCCACCCACTTGACCTCTCCTTCTACTTGCCTACCCCCCTCGTTCAGCGTGACGATGCGTTGACGGCCCCTTCCTGCAGGATCCTCCCCACTACCTTGCGATACAAGCTTCGTTCCCAACACGCTCCGAAGCGAATACGTGCCCTCGAAGGCATCGTCAAGCTCGACCGTCACCTTGCCAACACGCGTTTCGGCCTGACACAGCAGGACGGAGTCCACCGGGGTTTCGGCAAACTTCAGCGCGATCTCCCCGTGGCTCAACTCTGCGTTGACCTCAAATTCGCCACCCGTCGACGCTTCCGAGGCGAGCGAGACTTGCGCATCGATCTTGCTATAACCAAATGTTTAGCGTCCGACGCGTTGCAGCCGCGGAAGGACTGACGTACCCGTTGATGGTCTGAATCGCGAGTTTAGAAGGTTCGCCGCCTTCCCGATGGATCAAGTTCACCGTCGGCGCGATGCGACCGCTGATCGTGCGCAACTCGAGCGAGGATCGCGCGTTAAGACGACCCTCGATCTCGCCGTTTAACAACGAGAATTGGCCGACATCGGACGTCACAGACTGTCGCAGAGGACATCAAGAAACGAGCGAGCGAGCGGTCGTCGCATCCCTCACCTCGATGTTCAGCCGGCCACTAGCGGACGTGAGCGAGATCTCATCGAATATAACGGACGCCTCTAGGTCTGCGATGTTTTGGCTGTAATCTGGCATTCTGGTCTCGAGTTTCTTCACCGACAGGGGACCTCCGTTCCCTGCCGGCAGAATAACAGTAACATCGAACTCGAGTTGATTGCTGCGTTTGGGGCGGGCCCTGTGAGGTGCTCGCAGGGGGGTCTAGATAGCCAAATCAATAAATGCTTGATAGGATCAAGCGACGAAGCGAACGAAAATGCCGACGCCGTGTTCTCTTTCCGCCCTATCCAGCCGGCAGACAGTCGCATGCTTGAACATCTTATCGTCGAAATAAGCCACTCGGACGCGCACGTCCACCGTGTCAGCGACCTGCGTCGACTGTTCGATGTTGACCCGGCCCTGCTGGAATGGGCCGCGCGAGAGGAGATAGAGAGCGGCGGAATCGACCGGAAGAGAGAAGGCGGTCTCGGCTCCGTAGGGATACTCGGGTGTCCATGGCGGTTGATCATAAAACACCGTCCAGTTCGTACCGCCCACGCATTCGACTCGGTCGATATCTCCGTACTCCAGGGGAGGCGGTCTGATCTTGTCGTCTGCCCAACGCTGAGAGAGGTCAGACGCGCCGAACGGTTAATCGGGCACAGTGATCACGCACCCATAGTTCTTGACGCGCTCGACCAAAAGCACGCATGCCGTACGTACACGCATGCCAGGTGAGCACCACAGCACCGAGAAGAACCAAAAAACGCTTGGCGATAAATCGACTTGAACGAGCTGGCGCGGGTTGGACTTGGCATGCCTCTGGGTGTAACGGCTCGTTTTCTAAACACCCTTTCTCGAGGCAGTCGGGGACGTCAGCATAGGCGTCGACTTTGACGGTGTCCATGATATTGGGGATAAGGTGAGGTAGGGGTTGCGAGCGAGTCTCGAATTATATACGAGCTGACGCATGCCTGTCCGATTCAGGGCGGGTGTGTGCCGCAGCAACTCGCACAGATGACCAGACCTGGTAACCGGTGCCTTGCTCATGCCGCAGTAGCAAAACTCTCAACGTGCTGCGGCACAGCTGAGTCCGGCGGCGTGTAGCTCCTCGACCACACGCCAGTTTTATACTCAGCGTACCGGCGGCACCTAGTTGACGTCTAGAGAAGGTGTCGGATTAGAACCAGGGGTAAGGCGTTACGCACATGCATGGTCAAACAAGAACAATCTGGCCAATTAGTAAGTAACCCGGGGAATAACTGTCTCAACGATCTGTGTCTTAATGGGGTGGGGTGTCAACCCCATGTGTGTACCTCAGGGACCGGGACCTCCGTGTGATCGTGTTGCTTAGGCTATGCCAGCTTTTAACACTGGTTGTCTTGGTGCTTCAGATTAGTACTTCTGAGGTGCGTATGTTGCATGCTACATACCTATTGATATCACAATCGAACTACCGGGCACAGGGCGGAAATCTGATGACAAGCTGAGTATATCCTGTAACCGCCTTGAGGAGAATGGAACCCGAGCCGACAGAGATGTTCCTGTCAGCGTCCATGTGGCAGACGGAAGCACGCCAAGGCGCTTCGTCATACAGAAAGGCTACCTAGACGAGAACGTTGACAGTCCCCGAGGCTTCTGATGGTTGTTCTAACGTTCAGTGTTGATCACGCCGTGTTGACGTGCTCCCGGGGGGAAAGGTAGAGGACATCTAAGCCGAGTGGAAGAGAGAATGTAGCCTCGGCCCCGTAGGAGTACTCTGCTGTCGCTCGCAAGTCATCGTTCAATCGGAACTTTCTACTCACCGATGGATTCTTCCCTCCCTGGGGTTGGAATTCCCACTTCATTGCCAACAGAAAGCTGTGGTCATCAGGGACGAACAATTCGGATATAGGACTACGGACCGATTTCCAGATAACAAAAGAGCCTGAATCTATCTCTCCCGAACACGACAGCAGGAGCTGAACACACACGAAGGCTCCACACGTGCTTGGCAATGTGTCCAGGATCACAGAATGGTCCGTCCCCCCCAGCACCTACACAAGGGTTGAACATCAAAACAAAATTTCTCAAGTCTGCCGAGAGTCTCCGGGAGTCTTTCGACCCTGAGTTTCAGAATTCATGGGCGGATGTTCACGTTGCGTCGAGAAGACAGAGCCGGTAGTGATATCAAGAGTGCTGCCGGGCACGTAGGGCTCCGGAACCCAGATCATTGAAACGTGACCTAATCAACGTTCGCACTCGCTACTCAACGTTCAACTTCTGTGTGTGATTGGAAACGCCTACCCGGGGCCCGTTGTACCCTGGTGACGGTCGTTGATCATCGATGCAGTCCCCAATGGACGAAGATTGCATCTGAAATCGACACAGGATCCTGTGGCTCAAGGGAGCAGAGTGACGTTGAACATTGCGTCATTTCCCTCGCCGCCACGCCGGCCAATACTCTGATTTGTCTGTTGGCTGTGGACGTGAGCGTGCTTCGTGTGGCGGGGGGTTCTGCGTGTGACTGATGGTACCAACTTGAACATGATGCCATCGATGGACCTAAATCACGGCGTTTCTCATGTCATACTCATCATGATGTGTTTGAACCACACTACGTCAGTGGAGTAGCCCATTCCAGCCACCCCAGAGAGATGCATCGGCATCTTAGTAAACGCCTGAATTATTCAAGTTGAATGTCTGTCTATTTTGGTCTCTTGACTTTTGACTCCGCCGCCAGACGATGGAACGGATACCTCTAGAGCTTTTGCGTCCGGTTTTCGACCACCTTGACCGACGCGACCTGGTCAACGCTGCCATCGTCTGTTCACCTTTCAACTTCGTGGCTACTCCATTGTTATACAGGATCCTCGATTCTTGTATAAGCTCGAAAAGGGTGTTCACTTATACTTTCTTTATTATTGCTCTTGAATCTAACGGCCCATAGGTCCTCTTTCATCCTTATACCACGTTGCTTCAACGACCAGAATTAGCTCACTATGTCCGGAAGGTTACCGAAACAGGTACCATTTCACGCTAGCTATGTCCACTTCCAACGAAGACCGATCGTTGCACCAGGAACTGTTCAGCTCCTTCGTCGCGTGGATCCACAAATCATCGAGAACATTACGGCGGCTCTGCGACTCTGTACGAACCTTGAAACTGCAAAGTATATAGATGATACAGATACCCCAATGCTTAATTTTTTGCCGATACTCCAAGTGTTGATCACTCTTCCACTGCAAGAACTTGTCATTCGCACCCACCACGATGTCGGAGAAGACGCCTGGAAATTGCTGAACAAGATCAAGGGGATCTGCCGCCTTTCTATTTGGTCGTTAAATTCAGGTCCCCCGCGCGTATTACAGGGTTGGGCGGATGAGCTTGGCCCTACATTGACACATTTGGAGCTTGGAGTATGATTTTTCTGTACACCCTGACATCGTATATGTTCATCGTTATACTTGCAGAGATGTGCTGGCGTTCCTCCCACTATCCTGATATCAATCTTTTCGAAGCTTCCACTGCTTCGCCAACTTAGATTAAAGGGAGTCCCTAGCGCTGCAATTCCTGCCATCACGGGATCCCTACCGAATCTCGTCGCCCTCGACACAGAATACCTAGGAGCTGGAAATTATCGTGTAGTCTCTACACCCCTCCCTGCTTTGGAAGAACTCACCATCCGGACCGGATCTATGGATATTCTCGGTCCGGACATGTTGTGGACATGGATACGATCGCTCCTCCCCCACGTAGGCTCGCTCAAATTTTTCACGCTCTATTCGTTTTCCGTATACGGACGTGTCGCTATTCCATGGCCGTTCATCGTCTTTCTGACGACAAAACAATGTCAGATTCTCAAGGAATTCAGTGTCGGGGCTGCGTTGTTGAATCTCGATTCTTTGACGCACCTGTGTCTTAAATGCCCATTTCTGGAGACCGTACACTGTACGGTGGCCAGTCCTGACGTAGTGAGCTGATTCCCTCGTATACTGCCGCGAGGGACAATCTTTACGAGTGACACACAGGAATCGATCTCCAAAGCCATCAGCAGCGCAAACGCCCTCCGCACGCTTGGTCTACATGTCATATGGATCGAGGACGGTGTGGCAGGACCTTTGGCATCGGATTTCACTGCCAACTTGTCGGAAGATTTGAACGAGTCTGAAATCTCCTCGCGATGGGCCGACTGTTGGCGTTCTCTAGGACAGAGAAGAACTGTGAACTTTACAAGGGAAGAAGCTCACTCCATGATGCTCCGGCCTGGTTCCAAGCTACGAGCCGTAAGGTTAGGTGACTTTGCCTACGTGGTGAGCATGAACCTGCCATTCAGAAAATGGCATTGCTGAGCAGCTACTTCGCCCTAGGGTCGATGGGTGCTGGCGAGTGCCGAGTCGGATCGTTCGGACGCGATTGATGGGCGTATGATCTTTGAAGTGGTCAGGGACTCCCTCGGTCCACGCGTAGATATCACCAACGGGAACATGCTCCTTGCGCCAATGAAGTCAATTTAGATCTACTTACAAAAATGAGACTCCCCACGCTTTTTTCCGTGTTGGCCCTCTCCATTGAAGGAGCCACGTGTGATCAGCGCAAAATGACTAGTCAAGGTCTACGTACTACATGAAAGGGTGACTCTGCTAAGAGGTGACATTCGATCACTCGTTTCCACCAGTACTCATTATGGGAGGTACCTGTATTACTGTACACAATTGTAAACCGGGTATTATACATGTTACATGCCGTGCATGGTGATTTTCAGGTGATTATCGAGCTGACTGAATAAAGAGGGTCCAAATCGCTTATTGCCTTACCTTGTACGACGCTAACAGGAGGGCCACTACTTTGATACATAGTTGCCGAATGTTTCACACATGGACTGCCAATGCGTCCAAATCGCCTGTCAGATTAACAACACATATATAATGGCTTGCACTCTCGGACAGAGGTGTATAGGCTGGGACAAGGCTCGAAACGAGGTACCAATGGCTGAAGCAGATTCGAGTCCCACCCCCACTGCAGTAGTGGCGTCTACCAGTGTGATGCAGAGCCCACTCTCGTTTCACTGAACGCTGGCGCCTCTTGATGTGCTGGTCACCTCCACATCGAACTCTGGCACCCGGAACATCGAGCGGTGAGTCACTACACGTTATCGACATCGATCACTATACAACACTAAGTGACAACGCTCTCAATCAAGACAAGATCAAAAAGATATACATAAACGATTCTTTTTCGTTTTTTTCTTCTTTTTTTTTCCCTAGCTCATTGATCACCAGGGGTTAACCCATGCACAATACATGCATATTGTGCGGTCTTGTACGAATATCAACTGTCATGCATTATTCGTTCACGTTCCTTTCACGGGGAGAACGACAGTTGCGACCTAAAGCAAACCGCCAAGAACTGTTTGCCCCCACGCTTGCCCCCCGAAATTGCTGTCAGGGCAGAGTGCGCGCCAGTCATCTGTGCGGAAAGCGATTAGTCTGGCACAGACTGGACAAAGTGACTAAATGGGACAGGCGTACCCGGTACTGGTTGCTTAGCCACTATCTCCGAAGCCTCCGTCAGCACGACGGCAAAGCCACTGCGGGAATATCAATTCACAGATCATGGTGGATCAGATTCGACGTACTGGTTGAGATGCCAGTCGATGTGGCTATGTAACACATGAGATGCATCTTGAAAGATTGTCGGAGCAATTACTTACCAGTGAAGAATCCAAGGCCCTGGGTTGTCCGTGACAAAACGAATTGTCACCTCGTCTTCATCACTTTCACCTATGGAAACAACATCCCGCCTAACAGGATTCAAGAAATTATATACTTGACTGCCAGCGACTCTCACAACATCGAAATCATGCTAATAAGGGAAAAAGAAGTTTCACTAAACACGCAAAAAAAACAGGAGTTGTTCACGTACACCGTGGAGGTGGAGCGGGTGCTGAGAATCTAGAGTCAGCATGAAACAACACTGCGTAAACGCAGTACTTACAGGAAAACCGAAAGCATGAGTAGGGTGAGGAAAGCTTATTTCTATGACCTTGTTCGGCGGTAGCTCATAGATGCTTCCCTTAGGCAACAAGTTTGAAGGATCTGTCCCTTTGACAATTTGGAGAAGAACGGGAAGAGGAGGGAGATCATTAGGGCCATCGAATGTCACATTGTTGACCTCGAACCACCCATTGCTGAAATTGAAACCCGGAACTAGTTTGAGGTTCACATCCGCCTGACCAGGGATTGGGATTCCAGGAGCACCAGGGTTAATGAGCGGATGGAGGGTACCCTCATCGAAAGCGAAGTTATACGGGCCAGCTGGGGATGTGGGCTCTTGGGCCGGTGCCCCGTTGTAACGCAGGATAGCCGAATTCTGACCGCCGTCATATGTGGCACCTGGTACATCTAACGGGAATGCACGAATCCAGTAATTTCCGACAGGCTGGTTTGCCGCAAGAACCAAGGAGTAGCGTTGACCAGGATGCAGTGGCAGTTGGTCAACAGGGACGGGAAGCACTTCAAGCCCATCCACTTCAATGATAGTTAACGTGTGACCGTCAATCGAGAAGTTCCAAGCAGGATCGCAAGACATGGCAATCACGCGGAGACGATACCGTAAGCCTGTTTGGACATTGACGACTGCGAGCGGAGCTGATGCCGGTCCATCGGCAGAGCGACCCAACCCATTGATGAGCGTCGCGTTTGTGAGGATCCTCTGGAATTCATCGGCAAGAATAGGAGAGACACTATGATACCTGAGGTCCGCATCAGCACAAAAATCTTCGCCACAAGGAAGATGCCCACCAGTCCGAGAGCGTAAGTACCGTACTTTCTGTTGTGGTTGTGAGACGAAGATCAGATAAAATACAAACATGAACTTGCCGTCGTCAACATCATATAAATGTTTGAGAGGGTCCAAGGGGTCGTATATAACCATCGCCCCACGCACCCCATCACAATACTGGGTTCCAAAATGAGAGTGGTACCAGTATGTTCCAGTTTGATACGTGGCGGTGAAACGGTGTGTGAAAACCTGTTGTGGACTAAGTGGGCACTGAGTGACCCCTGAAACACCGTCGGCCCAGCTGCTCCCGTGTTGATTAATCCCATGGAAATGCTGAGGACATTAAAATCGAGCCCACAAAATCAAAAGCGAAATTACTCACGATACTAGTTTGATTGTACATCGTTGGGTCCGTGAGTTCATTGAAAACTTTGACAACAAATTTATCCCCCTAACAGAAGGGTATGAACTCGGCGATCTGCGCGTTATGGTGAGGCTTACTTTGTTCGCCTTGATCAACGGTCCAGGATATACACCATTGATCAGACTCGCTCTGCGAATCGTTAGCAATCTACAAAAACGTGATAATTTAGATTGATTAACGATCGGTTGACGCCATCTGGTGCAAGATAGCCGTTCACGACGTGAAGCTCGCTCACAGGGCCCAACGCACCCCCTGCGGTAGCCAAGAAATTTGGCTCCGTATTCAGGGTGATGGATCGAGCATTGAAAACAGGGAGTAGTGAAAACGCAAGGGCAGAGAGTGAAAACACCTCGAACATTGCGAGGAGTGGTAGGGTGGGTGATGATAGTGTCGCATTTTTATATACTCGTACTCGAGTGAACCGAGGATGGATCCGAGCCTATTCCAGATACTTCTCCGGCAGCGGGAGAGCCTGTCTCTCGTGGCTCGCTTTATTCCTGTCTGGGACGAATGGAACGGCACCATTGTCATAAGCCGTCACATCCCCATTGAGTTGATGGCTGGTTTCCGCACTTACTTAGAGCCAGTTCGGGAAGACTTTTACAAGCCTAGTAATACACCACGACAGGGAAAATAGTTTCGTAACCTGAGCACCCTGAGCTGAACCAATAGCAATGCGGCGGAGATTGCGTTAGCATCCACGAACCACTGGTTATTGAATGTGTAGGACGTACAGAGTGACAGGTCAGGTAGAGTTTGACACCAGGTGTTTTTGCCGTCGTGATGCAGGGGTGCCATGGAAGCTCTGATGAGCCCGCGATCTAGAATCAAGCTGTGTGGATATCTGTGGAGGAACGTTGCGACATTCGGGCGACGCTGGCACATGTTCGGGATGCCTCCATACCACCATTAGTCAGAAGACAGGCTACAATGTTATTCCCTACGCTAGAACTTTGGTCCAGATTCCCCACGTTCCACGCTCCACGCATCCTGCCAACTCCACGCGCTGCCCTATTAGCTGAATAGAAGTTTCCTAAGGTGTACGTACACTTACGTTACTTTGATCTCGATACCAGGCTGTACTTCGCAGTCGGCTGTGTACACCGTGACTTCATCTCAACGGACTAGGAGCCTACTAGAATTTAGGCAGGACTGACTAACACGGGAACATCTACAAAATCGCTGAATATATACAAACAGTTGCCTCACGTTTGGGATACTAGAAGAGGTCCGGCTTACTTACGTGTGGGGAGCGCACGATCCATATCAGCGATTGATGCAAAGGCACGAGTCAGCCAGAATCAGACCGTCATTGACTTTTTGTCAACATCAGGTTCCATAAACAGCCCAAACAATACCATTGAATGATTATAACATTCAGCCGCCGCAGTAGATGTCGAGGAACTATCCCGCAACGTAACTTGTGAGACCCGTGGTTGCCTTGCGACGGTTCTGATTGGATAGTACCTATGAGCGCAAAACTCCTTCTCCGTCGGTCCAGGGGAAGTACGTGTTCGGCTCCATCATGTTCGGCTTGCAGGTGAGGTACATTTGATCGGGTTTCGACTGCCGGCATCTGAGGCAATATTTGGAATGAGGTGGCGTTATCTTGGTGACGAATGGATCATCGATGCAGAAAAGGGATTCCAGTACATACATGGCACGCTCATTCGACTGGGTGTCGACAAGAAATTGGTGGTAAATAACCAAAACTTACTTGTGGCAAGCGCTGCGGCTGTGTCCCATTACATCATCGCTCTTCCATTCACCCTGCTGAAGGCCACCACCACAACCTGGCAGGCTGGTTTGGTCTGACTCGAATCATCATGTCATGATGCACTGGGCCGCCTCCAGAAGAGGACATTTTGTTGAACAGTCCCCGAACGGTGATGGCACCCATAATGGCACCCAAGCCAAATCCCCCCAAGGCACAAAATGAGACCTCACTGTCTGATGGAATTTAGGTTCTCTCAGTGTCTTCAAATTGCTGCCGGTCTTTCGACCTGTCATGTTCGAATGCCCTCAGAGGTCCGTGAGGGGCATGACCAACCTCAAATCTCCGTGTCCGACCAGGAATGTAAGTAGTGAGGTAGAAGTGCTTGCGCCATTATGACTTAGTACCCGTGGGCTAATAAGTATCTCAGTTTCGTGGCGTCACCGACGAAATGCTAATGGACCTTAGGAGACTCAGCGAGAATACCCGTGAAATCAGTGCAGTATAACGCGGGTTTAAGTCACCATACTTGCACTGTCATCGAAGACCCGTTGTACGCCGTCCGGGTTTCTAGTCTCCCATCTCTGCCTGCTTGCTGTATTCCTGATTGTGGCCAATTTTCTCATTCGTATGTATCTTCTTATACGTCTTGAAGCTCACGCGCACACACTGCAAGCGTTTTCGGGTGCTTTTGATGGTTAGCTGTCAGCGTTCGTATGGGATGCGACTCACAGCGAAGTCAAAGGTTTGCTTAATTGCCTGTTAGGCTTGAGCGAACAGGGGCGTCCAAACTTCGTCTTCTTGCGATCATTGTCACGTACGAATCGATGTATCAAAGCATCCACCCACAGATGTGTAGAACAGGCCTGTGGAGGACACGGGCCAAACGTTCACTGCCGAAGGCGTTGTCTAGGATTCGCCGGGTATTTTAGTGCAGGCCCAGTATTCACAGTCACCAGCGGGCTTATACCGAACTTCCCGCATTTCATCGGTATGACCTGCATTCTGGTCATGGAGAGAGCCTTGGTCGATTTGAGTGAGTGGCACTCGTTTTTCCCCACCAATACTGTATCTTGATCATATACAATCAAGACAAGGTGGATACACTAGAAAAATATATGTATGAACGCGCTTGAGACAAGCAGCCTCGATTTTAGGTGGCAGGGCGGACCAGCACAAAACTACCCACCAAGGTCTTAGTGCGTTCCATCTCTAGCAACTGACTCGTCGTATTAAGGCTGCGGCAGAGACGAGCGCAGACGAAAGTGCAATTTATACATAGAGAAGGTCGACTTCTTCTTTCTTCAATTAAACTTATTCTCACGCCATTACTGCAGTTTTCCTGTCTGGTGCCAGTGGAAGCTGTGGATGATTGAAACCTATCGCAATTCGGCATCTGCATTCCCGCAGCTAGCTTCGAGGCCCGAGTGGCAACTCTACGGCGGAATTGCGATCACAATCTAGATCCCACCTCATCGGAGATTGACGTGGCTGTGACCCATGTTAGAGGCTGCAGTGAAAATGCTCTACGCAGAATGACTATTCCTCGCAGAAGACACGTCGGAGTACATCGGGCCACATCATCTGATACCGATTTAGCATCGAGTTCCTGGGGGAAGTTCCCATGTATGCGGACTGGATCAATATGTGACCGATGACCACGATGGATGATATGGACTCCCGAAATGCTCGATCCAGGTCTCTGCGATCCATCAGCGGGCGATTATTTTCATGGGCCAGAATGATGTGGCACTCGTTTCCCTTGACAAAGATTCGGCTGCGCATTGACTGGTCAATGCATCGTGCTTGTCGTGCTCATGGTCACAGCGCACAAGCGGCCCGTGAGCGATTCGGACGAACACATCCATGCGATTCAGGCACTTGCCACACAACTTGGTCGATGTCTGTCAAGTCGTATCTATATGACAGTGTGCGCTGAGAAGCCGAAACCCATATACATACAGAACATGTTGCAGAGGACACTCATTGCGACAAACACCGGAATGCAGACCAAGTGCCGAGCGACGTCAAGGGACACGTACGATTAGGAATATCATATCTACTCGGGTTAGAGATGACGGAGAAACGGGGCCAGGTAGTACATATTCCGCGAATGATGGTTCAAGTCATGATGAATAGGATGCGGAGGCCGGGAGTTGCCGATTGGCACAGATCCACTCGAGTCAGATAAAAACCAGGCATTGCACTGCGACCCTTCTCCCGCTTATACCATAGAACTAATCTCACTACAATGTCCACGATATACATCGACCAAGCGGTCGGCGTCGATGCGCGCGGCAATGGCAGCATCGATCGCCCATATCAGACCCTCGCCTACGCCATCTTCTCGACCCCCGCATCCGATGTTGACAACGCAGTGTTTCAGATCAGGAAGGGTGCCGATGTAGATTACGATGCACCGACGCAATCCGCGACTAAAAAGGCCAAAAAGGACGCGCAAGGACTGGAGAAGAAGCGGTTGAAAGCTGAGGCCGAGGAGAAGGCAGCCGGGGAGAGACTGGAACGGCGCGAGAAGCGACTCGAAGAAAGCCGCAAGGTAGCTCTCGTTGAAGACCCTTCACTTCCGATGCCAAGCAAGGTAGGCATGAATCGCCACCATCCTCAGCGTTACTGGAGCACTGATGATAGCGTGCGCTACCATAGTCCAAGATCGTGAACTTGGAACGATTCCGAGACAAGAGGGTACGCGTGTCCGGATGGGTACACCGTCTTCGTGATCAACAGGAGATCATGTTCGTCGTTGTGAGGGACGGCACTGGATACCTCCAAGCCGTGTTAACTGGTCAAACCGTACGTCGGGGTCTGTTTATGGAGACAACGAGAAGGTGATTTTTCCCAGAACAAAACGTACGACGCGCTCACGCTGCAACTCGAGGCGTCTGTCGAGATGACTGGAACGCTCAAGAAAGTTCCCGAGGGTCAAAAGGCCCCAGGAGGACACGAACTCCTCGTGGATTACTGGAGGGTCCTTGGCGCCTCTCCCGGCGCAGAAGAAGCCTTTACCAACAGACTAAACGAGGTACCGTGATCAGCACATTCCCGTCATTCCATCCTTGATTCGAGTCGTGACATAGCAATCGGATCCTTCCATCCTTGCCGACCTACGTCATCTCGTGTTGCGCGGCGAGACGGCGTCCAACGTCCTCCGACTGCGCGCAGCTCTCCTGGCTGCGTTCCGGGCCGCCTATGCTGAGCACCACTGCTTGGAGGTGACGCCCCCATGTCTCGTGCAAACACAGGTGGAGGGCGGTGCCACGCTGTTCAAGCTCGACTATTACGGACAACCGGCTTTCCTCACTCAGAGCTCCCAATTATACCTTGAGACATGTCTCCCTGCACTTGGAGATGTGTTCTGTGTTCAGGAAAGTTTCCGTGCCGAGAACAGGTGAAATTCCTTTCCGCTTACGCCCTTCTACGGAGCTATAGTGAAGTTCCAACAGTCACACACGTCGTCACCTCAGCGAGTACACGCACATGGAAGCAGAGTTGGCGTTTATCACCTTCGATGACCTGATGACGCACATTGAAACCATTGCAAGTCCCCGATCATTTTCGCCCATGGTTTCTATCACTCACTCGTCCTCCTGTAGATCTGCGAAGCCATTGACAAGCTTCTTTCCGACGCAGCCTCAGCCTCGCTGATCAAGTCCCTTAACCCAAACTTCACGGTCCCTGCGCGGCCCTTCAAGCGCATGTCCTATGCGGATGCGATCCAATGGCTCAACGATCACGGCATTCAGCACGAGGCCGAGGACGCGGACGGAAACGTGATCAAGGACGCCGAAGGAAAACCTGTGATGGTGCCCCACGCGATCGGGGACGATATCGCCGAAGCTGCAGAGCGGCAGATGACGGACATTATTGGCACGCCGATCTTCCTGTATGGTTTCCCCTCAGAGCTTAAGGCGTTTTACATGCAAAAGATGCCGAGGAAGGAAGGGGAGACGGGACCTGTGTGCACAGAGAGCTGTGACTTGTTGATGCCTGGCGTGGGCGAGATCGTCGGTGAGTCTGCCTTCGTGGCGTGCTCAAGGCGAGGCCGAGCTGAGTCGGTATAGGTGGATCGATGAGGATAGCAGACATGGAGGAGCTGCTGGCAGCGTACGCAAAGGAAGGGATTGATCCTACGCCGTATTACTGGTTCACCGACTTGCGCAAGTACGGAACTTGTCAACACGGTGGGTATGGTCTTGGGATCGAGGTGAGCAGCGATTATGTGAATGTGTCTGGTTGATGCCTGACGAACTTCTCTTATTAGCGCCTCCTCGCGTGGTTGGCCAACAGGTATACCGTCAGAGAATGTTCCCTGTTTCCGAGGTACGTTACGCGTTGCGAGATCTGCAAATCTATCCGACGAACTTTAATAAGGTGGCCTGGTCGCGCGACTCCTTGAGTTTGTCGACGTTAGATGACAGATCTCGAATCTCGACGTTGGATCTCGGATACCTGTAGAGGTGGCGTCTGCCAATAGAGGTTGAAGTGTCACTAGAGTCATTGCGCGCTGAACACGGATTAGGGTGCAGTGCATGAGTGTTGATCATTTTGTCTTCTTGTTCTTTACGCCCCGGCCGCAAAGTGGGACAGTACACACGAGAATTTAAAACAGTTTTATTTTCACTCCAACACACAACCGTATACCTCACTAGCAACCCGCCGCCACGTTTTATTATCCACTGCATATTCCTGCGCATAATCAACCTCAAGATGATGAAGTCGCTTTCCGACGATGACGAGGGTATGCAGAGGTTGTCCAAAAACCTCGGGTGGTTGTTGGGACAGTTCCTCCAAAGTCCCACAGACGATGCGCTGATCACCGGCGTCGCCGCCCACCCGGGAGAGAGCGATTGCAAGGGTGGCGCTCGGGGATAACACCTTTTGGTCCCGGAGCGACTCGATCTCGAGGAGCTGTGATACGGCCTGTGGGATCGACATGTACCGGGGAGGTTCGTAAATCTTCCTTCCCCTATGATCATCGTCATGATCAACACGTGATTCGTGAAGAGTAAACTGTGATAACGAACCTCGCCAAGTTCTCTTCGCTCTGTTCCTTGACTTTGATGTCGAGCAAGACTAGTGTGTGGAGGCCGAGATCGCTGTTCTCCTTGATGCGATCGTAGAACGAATCGGGTTTCCACGTGTCGGTGAAGAAGACGAGGGAGACGGACTGCCCAAAGCTGTAGAGTTGGAGTCCGCATACGCCGACTGCGTTCATGATCGAAGCATTGTGGACGATGCGGACGGGAATGTGATTAGCGCGGGCGCGCAGCACGATGTCGACGTGCGTCGTCGCGCTGTGACCATACGCTTCAGAACGCGCCCGGATGCACAGGGAGTGAGATCGGACGCACCCAAAGGGATCTCCGACGACGAGGAAGGCGACGTCCTGCGTGTCTGCGTCCTGCAGGATGGTGCCGCTGTCGGTCTCCACCATATCCCGATCTGCGAGAATGACGGGTTTCCCGTAGAACGCTTCCTTGAGATCGGAATCAGGGCGGGTGTGCGCGGGTGGATGGATGAACCGACCAGGCGTTCCTTTTGGACCATGAGGATGCTGGTGTACGCTTCGAGGTAGACCCTGGTGGACGACTTGACGGCCTGCGGTGCGCAATGAGCGGGGCTGTTCGACCAAGGGTGGAGGGACACTCACCTCCAGGCCACGGACGGTGATGTCCTTTTCGTCACAGAGACCCAGTCCGATGACGTAGAGCATAATACAGCTTTGCCAACCTTCTTCTGATGGTTTGGTCTCAGCACCGGTTCACCTTCCACACAGGGCTTTTCTGGCCCTTCTTCCCATCCACGGCACTGGCAAGACATGCTCGTGTATACCTCGTTGTGATGCAGGGATGGTTGGCCACTGCTACGCCCCATGAACCTTTCGACAGCAACTAGTGGACGCAGCGACGTCACTGTGAACTGCCGGGTATAACTAGCTACGTAGCCGTTCATCTCCCGCTAGATCATGCCCGCACGAACAAACACCATTTCGCGTCTTCCTTTCCTCGCACCCAAGAAACAAAGGCCGTCGCTCATAGAGCCACTCCAGGTGAGCACCCTCTCGTCGTCTCCACCCACGATGACCAACGACTCCCGATAGGCGCCCACACACATTGCAGGCGCATTTCGTCACTACATCGAAAACAAGATACCCACGCGACTCATCGACACCACCCGACTCGTATTCGTAGAACGCAGCGCCGTTTTTGATGTCTTCTCCTCTGAGATCGCCCAGGTCACTGAGGACCACATTAAGGAACGGATGCCCATCCAGGAGTTCTACACGCACCCTGATGCAGGCATCTACGTCCAACCGATGAAGGCAGCCCTCCAAGAGACCATTAGAGATGTCGTGCAATATGCCATCTTCTCCCATCGCTGGACGGACAGCGAGCCGAGCTACCAAGACCTCTCTGCCCTGGCATCCGCCGGAGGACTTGGCAAACAGCGCACCAAGACCACCGGTCTCGCCAAGCTTGTTCAGCTCTGCGAGATGGCTCGCAAGCTTGGGTACAGGCTCGCCTGGTCGGACACGTGCTGCATCGACAAGAACAATCCGAATGAACTCAGCGAGGCTATCCATGCTATGTTCAGGTGGTATGCTTACGCCCACGTGTGCATCGTCTACCTCGGTGCCTCGTTGTCCCTGGCGGACTTTGAGCGCGATCCGTGGTTCAAGCGTGGCTGGACGTTGCAAGAGCTCCTGGCACCGAGGCGAATCAAGTTTTATAACCAGAAATGGTGCCCGTTCACCAACCTTATCAACGACAAGAACCATTCCGCGCTCATGTCCACTTTGTCTTGTGTCACCGGGATACCTTGGGACGTCATCGTCGCCGACAATAGCCATGGCATCAAGCATCGTGGTGTTTGGGAAATCATGTCTTGGGCGTCCTCGCGCGAAACCACGCGCATCGAAGATGCTGCCTATTGCCTCTATGGCCTCTTCGATGTCAACATCCCCATCACGTATGGCGAAGGGGAAAAAGCATTCCCAAGACTGATCGAGGAAATCATCACGAGATATCGGGAATGGGATGTGTTTGCATGGGCAGGGCAGGGATCTCGGAGCCACTCAGTGTTGCCTTCATCGCCTGTGTGTTATCCGAAATGGGATGAGTCAATGATGAATGGGGGTTCAGGGATGACGGACTTTGTGTTGACACCTCATGGGTTACGGCTGATGACGGTGCCGCTCATTCCCATGGTGTTTGCATCGCAGGTGGAAGAGAGGAATGGGTCTTATACCGTGACGCTGAAGCCGTCAGACTCCGCAAGAACATTGGGGGTGTATGGGGACGTCCATGTTGTTTGTGGTGCCCGCCGGCTCCAGCACCTTCTTAGAGCCGAGGACCTCCACGCGTGCATACTCAACTACCAACCAAGCCGCCTGCACCAGCGCGACCGAGGGGAGCTGCAAGCCGGGAGGACATATATATGTTTTCTCCTCCACATGGAGAATCGGAGTGTGGAAGGGCCAACATGGTTGAAGTTTGCGACTGAGAACGTCTTGCGGGTTGCTTGTAGGAGGGGACCGGTGGATAAATTGCACCCGGAAGGTAGGCCCAAGGCAGAAGAGGGCACATTCGATGTTGTGCTGAGGTCGACATACATACGGGTGCCGCTAAATCGAGCACGCTCGACGCTTTGGGCTGCGCCATTTTCAGTTACCTAAGTCGGTGTTGATTTTATTCTCCCCTCCAACCTGCTCTCGTCCATATGAAAAGTCATTACCGTTCATCAATAATCCATGTTTCTACTAGTATTCTCCGCTGGGCACGCGACGTGACGCTCGATTGAGCGATGGAACGTGAAATTTAGGGCCCATGACTGGAGGCCAGTGGCATATATTTTTCTTACGTGCCTTGAATGTGTCTGGGTAGCTATTGGAAACAGGCCGTGGCCAACGGCGGAAACACTGAGACGAGCGGACAAGCGAACTGGACCAAACTCTGTAGGGCGACTAAGACGTATGGATACAAGGGTGACTCTGCTATCTCTACGGTGAGCGGTGGAGATATATATGATATGGCACGTGACTAGGATGCCAGTGAGCCGCTAGGCTTACAGCTATAGTCCACTGGTTCCGTGCATTGACTCCGAGAGGGCCGGGTCAAATCGGTTTCCAACCTCTCACCCGGTGAATTTCCCCGGCAACTTCAAGTGGTCGGGCTGTGACTTCAGCCCTGAAAAACATGTAAGGACCAGCGCTTGTTCATCCTGCTCGGCATCAATAACCCCATGATCCAGCTAACCGGTACTAAGTCATGTCAACGGTAACTCCGTAAGTAGAACTCAGTTATATCGTCCAGCATGACCTCTACTGACCATGCGGCGGCAGGTCACGGAGGACCCTTGCGCGGCTCAAGGATGATGCTATCTCCCATAAGGGGCATGAGAGAAATATTCGACCGTTTGTACACCAGAGCCCATTTCACTCCACCTCCATATTCGTTGGTTAGACTGTCCTCCAACCTTTCCGCACCAGATTTGCTCGCAACAGCGGCAAAGAGGCTGTATCTCCATCAACAGTGGTCTTTGTAAGTACGTTGTCATGCCCAATTTCGTCTCTCAGCTATGTCTGTGACTCCTTATTGCTCGCATCTGCCACTCGGTTGGATTCAATGTGTGCCGTGTAGGTCTGCGCTCTCACAGCAGACGACGCGACCATGGATCCCCCACAAAGTCAAAGTCAAAGTCAACTTCAGAAAAATGGGTTCGAGGAGTCGAAATCGAACCACCAATCTACAAGGAGTGCCTCTCCTGTTATCCCCACATCCGTTTCGTCCGATCCTTTGACCCCAGAGTTGGGGATTCTTCACGACGAAAGCGAAACTTCTCAGGATCCCGAAAAGGGTGTGATCGAACTGACAGGAAAGTATGCCAAGTGTGCGAGCGAGGCGCCGGACGGGGGTCTAAAGGCATGGAGCGTCATCCTTGCGTACGTGAAGTACCTGCTCTCAGATCAGTAGAGAGGTGCTGACGGCGATAATCACCGCTCGTACGTGTAGGACTGGTTTGACTTGTTGTGCGACGTTGGTGGCTTTCGATTCCGATTGGATTTCGTACGTGCGAATTGATCTTCACGATTGACAGGTTTGGATATGTCAACGCATGGGGGGTGAGGAGTCTGGTGCTTTCCTGGATCGATCGACAACCTGATGTGCAGATAGATCTTTCAAGCATATTACGAAGAGGTGATACTTCCTAACGATAATCCGTCAGATATGTGCGTCCCTATTGTCTACATATTGATTGTCATTGACATCGTTCATAGAGCGTGGATCGGTTCCCTACAGGTAAGCTGACCCGAGACCACTCCTCACTGAATCCGAATTGTTTCCACCTGGGTTTCTTGTCCATCACGTCTTTCATCTGACCGTCCCATCGCTTCGGTACCACCAGTATGCTCTCATCCTTCTGCCGGGGCTTGTCATCGGACGGTTATTCGACATAGGATACTTCAAGATACCGTACTTCTTTGCCAGTTGTCTTCTTACACTGTGCACATTTCTTGTCGCAGAGTGCAAGGTATACTGGCAGTTTTTCTTGGTGCAGGGATTGGGCATTGGGGTGAGCTTTCCTTTGGCCAGCTTTGTACGCGAACGTCCGCTCAGTACCAAGGCGACGTCAGCTAGCGAGCGGTATCTTGTTTGGACCGGCAATAGGTGTCGTGTCGCATTGGTTCTCAAAAAGAAGAGGGCTAGCTCTGGGTATCAGTGCCATTGGATCGTCAGTTGGAGGGACGGCCTTCCCCATCGCAGCGCAGAGCTTGATACCAGAAATTGGGTAAGTGTAGCGTCCCCTTTCCTGAAGTAAATTCTTATCAACTCGCCAGATTCAAATGGACGATGTGAGTTTTCGGATTCATGATGATCCTCATACTTGGTATAGCAAATATCATGAGTCTTCGCTTCGTGTCATGACTGTTCGAAACTGAGTAAGATTGACGTGCGGTAGACAATAGATAGACGACTTCCCTCTGTGAATGTGAAAGGCGGTCTATTTAACTGGGCTGCACTCAAAAATCCAGCATATTCCATTTATTGCGTTTCGGGTATTACGACATTCCTTGGGTTGTACACCGGTGGGTTTCGTGTCTCTGTTCACTCCTTACTTCGTCACTTTCCCTTCCCGGGATCTGGTCGAATATTGGGTGATCCAGGCGACTAACATATGTTGGATAGCATTGACCTACATGCCAGTCAGCTCCGTGCAAATTGGTATTCCTAACGATTTCTCGTTCTATTTCACTGCTATCGCGAATGGTTCCTCTGCATTGGGGCGTATTTCTGGTGGATACCTTGCGGATCGAATCGGCAAGTGTCATGCCTGCGAACAGAGATGACTTTGGTATTGATATACACACAGGCGCTGTCAATGTCATGGCCCCATTTACTATCGTCGCGGCGATCATGACGTTAGTGTGGCCGTATGCGAAGAGCAAAGGTGCGCTGCTTGTGATCTCTGTGATATATGGGTACGTAGACTATACCATCACGGTCCGTCGAACGCGCCAACTGCCTCGCTTGACAGCTTTTCGTGTGGAACATACGTCTCTCTCCTGGCGGCGCCTGCCATGGCCATGGGCGCTATCGGCGACGTGGGTCGACGAACTGGGTTGTTCTTTAGTTTCGCCGCGTTAGGCGCGCTCGCAGGGCCGCCAATGTCTGGTGCCATCAACTCCGCAACGGGTGGTTTCGAGGGTGTGGGGTGGTATGCCGGTGAGTGCGTCGGGTCACATTCGTTTCATGCATGCTCAAGGAGGAATAGGGGGAATCCTATTACTTTCGGTGTGCCTGTTTCTGTTGACGGGATATCTTCATCTGGGCAAGCTTACGGGCAAGTTCTGAACAAGCACGACAAGCATTCGACGTTGTCTCGATGCATTCAGTCTACGCGATTCGGTTGTTAGAGTGACGATGCAGGATTGTATTACAAGTCTTGATCAAATAC
>JBBPTO010000305.1:0-35614 GCA_038094155.1 Pulveroboletus cf. aberrans | reverse complement strand
GTATTTAGGGAGAGCTCCCTCATGGTCGCTCTCCAGTTAGAATCTTATCCAACTCAGACAGTCAAGTCGAGTCCCCTCCTTCTGTCTTACCTCTAGACCCTCTACCTTGCGATACTCCATTTACCCTTGGTGAGTTCTTCCACCAAGGTCCATAACCTTTCCTCTCCCTATCAGTCCATTGACTGGTAGGACCATCCACTACCTTGGAGGATGAGACAAAGGGATCTTTGCATCTCTTTATAGAGCGCTTGAACTCCAATGTAACTCCAATGTAATGTCCAGAATAGGGAATAAGAGGTCCAAAAGGAAAAAGGGACATTACTGAGTATCGAGCCAACTCCGAATAACTCCGGTGTTGGGAGTTGTACTTGGTAGGCGGAAGCTTCGGAGTTGTGCAGAACAGGTCTGGAGTAAGTCAGAGGACCTCAGAGAAGTTGTATATTTTGACACAAATTCCTCTAATGTTGGCTCACACATTCATGTATCTCACTGACTGAATGATCATTTTAAATCTGGCTATGAAATCTTGTCAAAATGTAACTTCTCTGACCTCCGGCCTCCTCCGAGGCTCATTGTCACAACTCTGAGGTCGACACACGCCAATGCTGCCATCTCTGCTCCAGAGCATCTTGGAGTTGGTGTTTTCACTTGGTAAGGTCCTATTTCTTCTTCAGACCTTATATTTCCTATTTCAGACATGATATCGGAGTTACATCAGAGTTTATATGCTCAATCTCTGTCACTATTTTAGTCCAACTTTCTTGTCTCACTCCCTCAGTCGTCCTACCATCTGTGTGTCAACTGAGGTGAGTTTCTAGTTACATTTGCTATCTCTGTCACTTATGTCTGTAGTCTGGGCCTTCCTGCCCCTCCATAGGTGAATAATAGTTGTCCTACCATCTGTGTGTCAACTGAGTCCGGGCCTTCCTGCCCCTCCATAGCACACAGATCCTGACAGTAGGTTAGCTGTACATAATAGCAAATCATGGTCAAGGTCCAATGGCTTGTGTAGGTTTAGAATAAACTTGAAAATCAGTTAAGCTAATCCTTATTCACAGTGAGTGGTATCTTTTTCCCTGGTTCTGTGAACTTCTGTTTTGTCATGGGAGTATTTCTTACTAACAATTGCATTTGAAAGTTGTGTGTATCCTTGATTTCAAACACTCAACAGTCTATTAATGTCAATTACATAGATGTGAGCTTTCTGTTTGTTGTTCACTGATCTTGTGTCAGAGTGAGTGTTGTGTTTCAAAGGTATTGTTCTAGATGAGGTGGGATATTGGACATCCCCAATATTAGTCACTCTCTCTGACTGTGAGTAACCATTGTGCTTAAATCTGTTTTCCCTGTCTATGACTTGCATTGCAGTCATGATGATCCTTCGAGTATATGCAATGTGGAAACAATCCAAAAGAATGCTTTATTTCCTTTTGTTCATGGTAATTTCACAAACCATTTTTATGTTTATTTTTGATGGGGTTTACTATGATCTTCCAAGTTCAGGTATGTTTTTGTGTTAAATGAAGGTGTATCCTTGGAATCTCAGGCTCATGTGCTCTCGTTTCTTGTCACCTTTTTTTCCAGTTACAATTATTGGAGGTTTCAATTTCTGTAATGGTGTAGTTGCTAAATATCAAACCACAGCTTTCATTTCTTATTACTTTGTATGATCATTTTTTGATTTCATGCTTTTGGTTCTAGCTGCCACTCAAGCATCAAAGGAGGCCATTCAGATGTACAGCAGTACATGATGCAACTTGTCAAAGAAGGCATTGTCTATTTTGTTGTGTGAGTTCTAATTTTTCTCCCTTCCATTTTCATTTGAATTTCCATCATCTACTTTACTTTAAAGTATCTGGGACAAAAACTAACAACTCGCTAGGAATATGTGCAGCAGTCTCTTTAATCTAACGCAAGACAATAATACACTGGCGACACCAGTGAGCTTGCGACTCATTCTAAACTCGCTTTTCTATGTGTCCAAGAGCATCATGATACCTCGGTTTATCATCAACATCCGAAGGCTGTATGATCATGACTTGCGTGGCCGCGGGTGGGGGATTGATAGTGGATTTGGTATATCATTGCCACAGCACATTGTCGGTCGAGACGCCGCCGTGTCTGTGGTTTCATTCGCAGAGGTTGTCCGCGTGGAGGACGAGAGTGTATTGAGTCATGTTGATGATGCAGAGGCCACTTGACTCGAGGTTTGGAGAGACAACGGGCGAGGACGGCTTGAACACGGAGGGTGATTCAAACTGAAGGATGGTAGTTGAGGAGAGGACTGTCATTTACCGTGCATGGAATCGTTCCATCTACATATGTACTACGATTTCGCCTTGCCTTTATAGTCTACACCCACCCCGAAACGTTTCAACTTTTCAAAATACTTTTGTACACGACTCGCGACCTGTCTCGGTGTCCGCCGTCCTCCCATCGCGTGTGATATTTTGGCCCACCTGCCGCGAGTCAGTCTTCAGCGGATGGTGAAGACGGACCGGGGAGACGCGCACCGGTTCTTTTCCCCATCGGGTATCTCCCTCAAAAGCTGATCAAGAAGCTGCTGCTCGGAGGTGGACCAAGCCAACTTGTAGGTGTCAGATCTGTGTGGATCCGTCTCCTTGTTTGGCCCCGACTGGGAGAGCGGTTCGGTCTTGGTCTTTCGGATCGTGTCGTCGGTTTCCGCGACGTCACGGCCGCGCTTACCGAGATTTCGGGATGGCGTTTGGGGCGGAGGCTCGTGATTTCGCCCGTTCAGGGATTGGAGTTTCAATGATGGTTTGCGTGTGCGAGCTGAGCGACTGGTGCTGTCCAACCGTAGATCCACAAGTGGATGAAGTATATTCGCTTGCTGTGTCGAGTCGTCAACGTCCATGATGTCGCTGACCTGATCCAGAGGACCGTCCAACGGGGTGGATTGGCAAGACAGTGAAGTCCCTCTGCTCATGTCTACTTCGACGTTCTCGTCAATGGTTTGATGGTGGGTCCCTTCCTCTCCGAGCTTGCATTCGATGACCAAGCCTGTTTTGACCTTGCGCTTCTTTTCTCGGTTCTTTGTACGTCCGCGTGGGCGTTTGGAAACGCCAGTCATACATTCCGGGTGCACATCGTTTCCGTCGTCGGAAAGAGAGGGAGGTAAAGTCAGAGAAGGGCCATGATTATGGTCGTTCAACGACGGTGAGTAAGGGTCAGGATTAGAAGTAAGCGTAGGATTTGAACACGCGACCAAGTCAGTGGATGTGCATAAGCTTTCGAATACTGGGTCGAGAATGACTCTACGCGCGTCTTTGACGAATTTCTGCAGAAAGGAGAGTGGGGACCGTTGGGTATTGCCAGGGACGGTTCGCTGGGTGTGATCGATGCGGGTGCGAATGGCTAGCGTACGGAGGGGTGTTGCGTCTATAACCGAGGAGGCACGATGAGTATGGCAGGGAATGCGAATTTGGTGACAAATGCAGACCAGTTGACGAGAACGCTTCCCAATCAATCTTGGAAGGGAAGGCATGCGAAGGGTGGTAGTCCTGGAGATCCGATATCTTTTGTTCGATGCCGAGTAGTGAAGTGGAAGCACCATTCTCCTGTGCGGACGTCACCGATGGAGTGGCGGCTGGGAAAGAAAGAGAGATACCTGGACATTGCAGCGATTCGCAAATTCCTCTGGCGAGGCAAGGACGTCTTCCCTGAGCTTTTTGAGCCGTTCGATGTCGGCCTGCGCGCGTGCGAGCAGGGATCTCTGGTGCTGTAGGTAGGCAGAGAGCGCCTCAAGCCTGTGTGGGTAGAATGAGCCACCCGCGACGCGCAGTGGTCATGCACTCACGTCTCTGCGCGTCGTGGATCCATGAATGGGCGCTGCTCGCCGCGGTGGTCATGGAATCAGGGGCGTCCCGACTCGCCGCCTGCCAAAATTTCTGCAAACGGCACCGCACGCTCCATCCGGCAGGTTCGTCCCACGCGCGTCGTGCATCCCGCCCTAGGCTCTTGCACGTCGCGCTCGTCGTCGCCCGCAGCGAGCACGCATCGAGCTCGCCGTGTCGCACGATGTCCACGCAGTCCCTCAACACCGCATCGACCACCTCTCTGCCTGCCAGCATTGCCAACCTCAACGCACTCTCGTCCCCCAAGCCCTCGCCGGCGTCCATCCACGCCGCCCAGCATCGCCGTCTGACCCCCTCGTCGGTGCCGCCCCCGACGTCCCTCAACTTGGTGCGATAACCCCCGACGCGCCCAGCGAATCGAGCTGATCGACACCCACAGCCAGAGCCCGTCTATGGACACCCACAAACGCCACCTCCGCACTCGCCCCTCCGCAACGACTTTGTACCGAGAAGACATTCGCAAGGCAGCCAGTCCGGCGACGACGACGACGACGACGACGATAACGACGACACCGATCGCACGTGGGCGCGGAGCCAGTCCCCTACAGCGTCAGTGACCCAGTTCGCAGCCAACCTCGCACATCGAGTCGGCTCGCTCATTAGCCCTGCGCCGGGTGTGCGCACCCTCCCGTCCGACGCTGAACTAGAGGCAGAGGCACAGCGTGAACGTGACCGGAGTAGACGCGAGGCCGAGCGGATACTCACCCTCGAAGCGGAGGAACGGCGCGCGATGGAGGAGCGTGTCTTGGCCATGATGAACTCCTCGCCCCAGTCGTTACCTCCCCCGCGCGGTCGGTCCCAGACCCTACCTAACCCGCCCTCGCCCGCCTCGTCCGCCAGGGAGGGCACGACCGGCTGGTGGCAAGCGGCCAAATCCAGGCTCACCCCCACCAAGGAACTCACACCCGCCCAAAAGGTGATCGAGGAGGCTCGGTCTCGGCCAGATGAAAAGAAGGGTTCCAAGGGAAAGGACAATGAATGGTCTGCATCCACCACGACCAAGTACTCAGATCCCGCCTACCTCAAGATTCCCCCTGGTGGTTCTACTCCCCGGGCATCCTCCTTGCCTACATCACCTACAGCCAACAAGACGCCTGTCAAGTTGTTGCCTGTGCCTGTCCCACAACCGATCAATCTCTCGCCGATCTCACTTCAGCGGGGTGTATCACCGGGCGGATCCCCCGCACGCGAGCAGCCCCCCACGTATGCGTCATTTACCCCCACGGGGACCCTGGACGTCCCAGGCACGCTCTTGACCATAGCCAAGCGCTTCGAAAAACTCGAACGCTGGACCGTGTCCCACGTTCGCGCCCTGGAGGAGCGCATGGGCGACGTCGAGCGCTGGCTCGTCGACAAGGAAAACGAGCGCGCCAAAGAGAAAGAACAAGAAAAGCCCAACGACCAAGGCACGGATGCTCGTCCGTCGGAAGCAAACCTCCAACCGATCAGAGATGACATCACCGAGCTCCAAGGACGCATCACCGAACTCGGTCGTGAGATGGCGCGCCTCGCTACCTCTCCCGCCATCCTCTCTTCCAAAACCGTGATGCGCGACTCCCCTGAACTGGGCTCGGCCCCTCCGACCGAGTCCATGATTGCGAACATGCATGAGTCCTCGTTTTGCTCCGTATCCTCGGGGAGCCCAATGGACAGTGGATTCAGCACCCCAGCGACCAACTTCTCCACGCCCCGCCGTGCACCCTCGCTTACCGCGCGCGAGTCCACGAGTCCCCCGCTCGCCCGCGCAGGGTCGTCCAAGATCGCGTCCAGGGGCGGGACGCGCCTCCCGTACCCCACAGGCGACTACGCCAGCCCCGAACAGATCATCTCACCTACGCACACCCCCGCCAGCTCGCCCCCTGCCGCCTCGCGCCCGTCGTCGATGGTGATATCAGGTCTCCCGCCCATGTCGTCGTCCCCGCTCGACTTTTCGGGGTCGATGCCGACCTCACCGCCGATGAGGATGATGTCGCCCATGCCGACCGGGCTCCCGCCGCCGAGCGCTGCGAGTGTGAGACGAGGGAGCGTGAGTCCGACGCCGCTCGGAGCGGGGAGGAAACGGTATACAGTCGCGCTGGGCGGGCCGATCGTCGCACCGCCCGAGGTGGAAGCAGAGTACGAGCGGGAGCATGCAAGGGCGACGATGGGGACTGCGTACTTTTCGATGACGCCGTCGGGGAACAGCGAGGACGATGGGGAGGGG
This sequence comes from Pulveroboletus cf. aberrans, assembly GCA_038094155.1. NCBI lineage: Eukaryota > Fungi > Basidiomycota > Agaricomycetes > Boletales > Boletaceae > Pulveroboletus > Pulveroboletus cf. aberrans. The sequence continues at coordinate 29,536 of JBBPTO010000305.1, read as the reverse complement.
GGTGATGACGATGACGACGACGAGAGACAGGATGAGACGGTGGGGAAGAAGGGGGCTGCGCGGGCGATGGCTGCTGTCAGGCTCGTGGGGGCGTTGGACGGGTGTGGGCAAGTGCAGGGTGTTTCGACGAACGCGAGCCCGCGTGCGCGTTCGCAGTCGACGTACGGCCCGTCGTCCTCGGCGTCGCTGCAGAGTAATCAGGCTTCGGGGCTATCGAGACAGCGTCTGCGGTCGCAATCGACCGACTTGAGGAAGGACCGCGGAGGTGACGAGGCGAGCAGCGATCACCAACAAAGCAGGTTCGTCGATCCGCTGGTCTTGCGACGCCAGAACAAGTGGGAGAAGAGCAAGGAGAACAGGCCACTTGTCGGCGCTGGGAGGAAGGTCCCCGTTGGCCAACTGGTTGCGTTTTTCGACTCGGAGAGGAGCAATCATTGATGCAGGCGCGATATGACGTCTTGAATTTCCTGCTATCTCACCTTTGGGTGTTTTGGGATGAGTGCTCTTTCAACTGACTGGACGCCCGCTGATCATTCCTCTGACCACAAGTTGCTTAGCTTTCGATACCTTGCTGTACGGTCGAACCGATATTATACCGTATGTACTAGTGCGCCCATTATTCCTGTGCTACTTTGCGCTGCATGTCACGGGCACGATAACTCATTCGACCTTTTCTACGACATTCAACGATTCAACTGCTGTAACGCTTGCAATTGAACGTTCACAGGAGATAAATCGATGATCGCGTCGTGCACGTGATTGTGTAACTTCTTTCTCTTCCCTGAGCCCCACGGTAGCGGACTCGGAGGAGGGTTGGTGGAACTTGGCCGTCCGAGTCGGAGTAGAACGGCTGTCTTCCACTCGAGAGAGTCTGACTTGGGGTGGTTAGCGCAGTATGGCACAGCAAGTTGTTATGATCAAACTTGGCTTGAGCCACCTATCATCTTACAGGAACGTGGACAGATCCCCTCAGGACGTCTACGCGTGGCTTCTCATTTCACGTCGCGGCCACCCGCTGTGGACACCAGAGACAAACACGAGTCTTCCGAGTCCGGAGGCTTACATTCGAAAAGGACAAATCGGCGACAAGGGAGGGCTTCTCAGCGGAAGCGATATCCGGCAACTACTATACAATAAAGGTGTAAGTAAACCATTATTTTATTCTCACACTGGCATCTCTTAGACATTCAGGCTGTATATCTACGACGCACGACACAGGTCAGTATCGTTGATTCGGTGTATGGCCTCGCCAACCAATTAGGTGGTCTTGGTCTGGGGCGTGGTGGTGTACCTGACGGCAAGATGAACAACTACAGGGAACAAGCACGAGCGTGATGATATGGACTGTGAATTCTTCATCTTGACTAAATTAGAGAGCTCGGATCAATGAATATCTTACACTGGCGACCGGTTTGCAGGCATCTACATTGAAGACCTCCAATGTCAAATTCCCGTGCTTTGCAAGGACCAATATGGCTGCCAATACGAAGCTCGAGGTAGGTGTTCCAGAGCATCACGATCTGATTTTCCGTGAAACCTTTGATTATTTTGCCGGTCTGGTGACGGGATAACTGCGATGTTCATAAAACGAAGATCCCTTTGGCAATCATATGTGTCAAAAGTTCTTGGAATGTTCTACCGACGACATAATCTGTGAATCATTTGTACAAGGCTTGATCAACATATCACGCCATAGTGTCAAGGTGTGAACTGCTTTCCGGTTCCCGTATCCTTCCAGGCCATACATTGTGTTTTGGACCTGAATGACAACCCCTGTCATTTGTCAGTTTGCAGGAAATGTGTGTGCTCTTTCCGTTCGGAAATTTAACCCCAACGTCATTGAGAAGGTTACCCACATTCCCTACGTTGAATTACTGTGTCCATGTGGCCGAACACAACACCAGGAAGATGTTCATCCAAGAATTGCTTAATCGATCTTGTCTAGAGAAGCTGTTGCGGGACTCGTATTGCAACTACAAGTCGGTGTTTATCTCTCTTGCAAATGCCACTTATCAGCAACATTCAGACTGCTCTTTACTACGCGGAGGCTACCCGACGTATCCTTGTCGTTGAGGGTATCCGACCGATTCTCCCACTGATTCGTGATACTCCTTCAAGCTCCTACGCGAGCATGTAGATAGGTATGATGGCGGATACCATGGAAATCGGATGATGAATATGAACATTGATAGCAAGGCACTCGGTTTAACTCGTTCAACTACTGCTGGGCTGGACCTCCCGCAGAACATCCAACAGCCGGGATCGCGAACGTGTACGGATTTCACCCTAGCTCGTACAGAATCTAAGGACAGGGGTCATATGACCACTCGCGTTTTGCACCTCAACTGCATGGCCTTTAAGCACAGTCCATTGATGGATATGTTCTACAACACGATTCGCCCCACAAGGCCAATATAACCCACGCTGCTGGTCATTCCGGTACGTCAGAGTACGCCAACGTGGGCATTGGCAACGTTGGACAGAAACACGGATACAGAAGTTAACGATCCGTTTGAATGTCGCGTTACTGTCAACCACACCTCCATCTCCTAGTCGCTCGTTTATGCCGTATATCGATATGCCCCCTCGACTCATGGGGACCACCGGCCGCCTTCGACCATCTCACCTCTGCTCTAGTCCTACATGCAGAAACCCCTGTAGCTGTTACTCGATCTTACCTCCCGAAAATTCACTCGTCTAAAGTGATGTCTGTAGACGACATCTATGCGACCCCGCGCTCATCGACGTAGTCGTACTTAGGGGATTCAAGCTTCAAGTGGATTCCGCACGGATCTCGACTATGGCCGGGTTGCCAGTCGGAATCTCGAGCGGAGATGCCATTCACTCGGAAGTTCCCTGACCAACTGTTCTCCATCCAGTCGTCCGTGTTTCGTCGTATATACAGGACATATGCCAACTGAGAACAAGCAGTATAGATTCCATCAACACAGGAGAGACTACTTCCTGAGTCACTGAAACAGTTCCGGCCCAACCACTCTAGTCGGAACTCCTTGTTCACCGGGCCAACTTGAACTTGAACGTTCAGCGATCTCAATCGGCGACTTGGGGCGAAAGAAACATACTTCTCGATGGCTCATCGGAATACCCTGCACCCTTCGAGTGCTTCTGCCGCGTAGAAGGAAGACACGACTCATGCCCAGCAAAGCAGTAGGGCTTCTGACCCATCTCCAGTCAGAATCACGTAAACGACGGACCCGCCGGCGCCGGCTGCCTGGCCGAGTCAGTGATTATTCAGATAGGCTTCTGTGTCCGACTCTCAGACGAGATAAATGGCCTTCCTTGTGTCCTCTGCCAGCTCGCGACCCGTTTGACCCGCTTTACGAAGGCGACATGTCAGCTTCGTTGTCATCCCCAGAGTCGGAACCCAGGTTCCGTATCGCGATCTGGTGCGTAACGGCGTCGGTGCTCAAGCCCATCACTTACACACTCACAGCGGCGCTGGCATCGCCGGACTTGTCCTCGCGATCACCATTGGAAAATATGACCCAATGATACCCATAGATTTATACGAGGCACATGATGGCATCGATACGATCGGTGCAGGGATCACTCTGTGGAGGCAGACGCATGAAGTCATGACTGAACTAGGGTTGTTCGATGACTTTAAACAAATCATGACATACAATCCTGAAAGCGCCAGTGGTGAGCAAGTATTTCGGTCGTGTCGTTCGTTAATCTATACTGCTAAACGCAGGACCCATCGTCTTCCGAGCCGACATGCCCAAAGGTGGATACGTTTGGTACCGAAGAATCCATCGCCGTAGGTGTTTGTCTGCATCATCGCTCGTTGAATCAATTTTCATGGAGATGCAGATGGTCCCACCCCTATGCATCGTCGGGATATGATAGCCATCCTTGAAAAGCACCTCCCCCCCTCGTGCACGGTACATACGAGGAAGCGCCTCATCAACTATGTAGAACCTGAGGAACGAGACGCACCCATTCTACTCAACTTCGTGGATGGGACTGCTGTTACCACCGATATACTCGTAGGAGCTGACGGTATCCGTTCGACCGTTCGCAAAACAATATTTGAAGAAGCCTCCGAAGAGGATGCAGACAAGGCAAATTTCAGACAATACACCGATGCGACTTTCACAGGGATGTTAGTGTATCGTTGCACCATCCCTGCTGAAACGTTGAGGCGGGAGGATCCAGAAAATATTTCTTTGACAGAGATGTTAGCAGTGAGTCGATTACACAACGCGTGCTTCTATACCTCATGCCGTTGGGTGACAGTTCGTCGGAAAGGGTAGGGTATGCGTTTACGAGTTCGCTCTCATGTCCGGATTGACTCATGTCACGGCTCGCAGTATCTTGCTACATATCCTATTGCCAAAGGCACCACCATCAATGTCGTGGCGATCATCTGCGATCCGAGTCTGACAGGGACGCACTACGAGGGTCATTGGGTAACCGATGCGACTCACGAGGAGTTTACTGCATACTTTGACGATTTCGAACCTCAAGTGAGGACAGTGGTGGAGGTGACGTTACTTTCCTTGGGCAAACTCTGCCACTCTGAATAGCACATGATACACCAGCAATGTGGAACGCCGTCCAAGTGGGCCCTCCATGTTCTTAGACCATTGCCGTTTTGTGTGCGACAAAGAGTCGCACTCATTGGAGATGCAGTGGGTGTTTTCGAATATGCACTGCGCGTATTTACCCTGGATTGATCACGAATTCATAGTGTCATGCCATGACACCTCACTTGGGTGCAGGTGGGGGCCAAGCGATCGATGTTTGTTCCCATCCGTGTTGCCGTTGATCCTTGTTGAGACACCACTTAGGATGCGTTCGTTCTCGGCAGACTCATCGCACATCCTCTTACCACGCTTTCTCGCATCCAAGACGTCCTGCGCATTTACGAAGGGGTTCGTCTCCCTTTTGCGCATGAAGTAGCAAGGATGTCGATATCGACTGGATGGATGCAAGTCTTCATGGAACCGGGATACTATGATGGGACGAGAAACGGGGATGATCTAGACGACAGGGGTGTCGGCACATATGAGAGGGAGGGAATGGAGACTCTAGGACAAGAGATTATCAGGCGATGGGATTGGATTGAGGAGTCGGAGGGAGCTCTGCGGACGTGGGAAGATGCAGAAATGAGACTGCGAGCGATGGTGGCCAGTTAGAAGAATGCGTTCCGCCTTTGTTTAGAGATTCCGGACCTTAGTTCTTCCAACGAATTCCGCACAAGAGTTTCTGCACGTTCCCCAGATGGTTCTGGCATGACCTTCTGTAGGGTGGCTTGGCGTCGACAAGGTCGGATGTTTTGTGGTCCGGGCGATTACAGAGCCACGGAACATCATGTATTCGCCACATCACCTGCGAGGAGACCATAAACGTCCAGGATTTTGTGACGTTAGGTCGATCGTTCGAAGAGTTACGACACGCAGCAGTGACTCGATCGAGTGCTCAGCATGAGTTTGCGGAAGCTAAGACTGTGGCCATCCCGCCTCAAGTTGTGCGAAGTTGATCGAAGTATACACCGGTCTCTCTCGTGCGTCCACCGAAGCGAGGGGTGCGATGGTTGTTAAATAACGAGTGCAACTAACTCGGGGTCCAGGCACTAGTGACACTTCACGGTGACCGATTATCTGAATCATGATCACAGATGCCGTCATGGACAAACCATGTCCAACAGGCCGACTCGGAAGCGCCTTACTAGCAACAACCATTGACCGTTTCGCATTGATTTCTCGGTTACTGGCAACCTCATCATCGAGACGATTCACTGAATGCAAGAACCGGATCTACTTGAAGAAGTCGAGGTCGACCAGCGTGCGTTGTTGACTGTCCTCTCTCGTTACCAAGCTGGAGGATTTGATGGTACGCTGCCTTCTCATCTGGTATGAGTGTCAGGTCTAATCCAGCGCTCAAGTCCTGCGAGAGCTCATTCAAAATGCTGATGATGCAGACGCACGTAACATCGAGGTGCACTTCCTGACCGGACTCGGAGAGGTGGAGACGTGTCAACACGCTATCGTGCGCGAGGTCAGCAACATCGACGTGAGTAATTCTCCCGCACCTGGGCCTCAGGTCAAAACCAAGCTCACCTCCTGTCAGGTGCGCAAGTGGGTCATCAAGAACGACGGAAACACGTTCGCAAAGAGGGACTGGGAGAAGCTTGTCGGTGGATGGCCGGTCTCTGCCCCGCCAGGATTTTATTGCGTTCTGAGCAAATCTTATCGACCACTCGTGAAATCTGGTGGTAAGAATGTCCTTACTGTGAATCGATGCCATAGTCTCATTCATTCATGCGTCCGTCAGGAAAATCCTTGCAATTGCACTGGAGAGAGGATGGGAGAGTAAGCGCTTGGCTTCCCGATGGAAACACATTGACCATCATCAACCAGATCCGCAAGCAATTTACCGACTGTTCGACTCGTTCGTCACGGTGGACTTCGGTCGAGCTAGAGTTGCGGGATCCAGAACCGCCACCTGTGCTTTCCGATCTTGCGACATTCTTGGTTTCTTCCATAGCTTTCCTAATGAATGTTTCTTCCATCTTAATTTATATCGAAGGTCAGAGACTTCTGCTTATACAAAAAGTATTCTTCAAGCCCCCGAAGGACATTGCTGTTCCGTCACACCTCGTGCCAATAACCCCGTCGCTCACCATACAATCCATACGGCATACTAGTAAGGTGATGTTAGTCACTAATAGTTAATATTTCTGACCCTCCCCAGCTCAATGGATTGTGGTCAAAGCAAATGAATGGGTATCCACTTCGAGTTCCACGTCTTCATCATCGCCACACCGAGATGGTCGGTATTCTGGCTCCTACCCTTTTTACAACTTTGATGCCATAATACCGGACAACACGATTGTCCATGATTTGTATACGGCAACTGTATCTGTTAATCTGGAGCCGAACTCGGAGATCAGGAGAAACGTGGAGTCGAGCACGAAGTTGCTTCCATCCTCTTTCAAATGCAGGGCTCTATATGTGAGCACCCTTAATTTTAACAATTCACTACCGTTAACCTCGTGACAGTTCAATTTTGAACAGCATGCTTCCTTGGCTGGCATTAACGATTCGCACTTACATGAGGTGTCACTTTTTGCCCGTGTGGTCTCTGGTATTTTACCCAAGGATAACAGGCACGTACACCAAGTTCCTTGTTCGGTATATTAACATCTCATTACTTGAACCGAACAGCGGTCGCTTCTTCATGGCAAGTGTCACGTTCTCAACAGAGAACATAAAATCTAAATCTTGCGTCCAGGGTCAGAGTACCAACCAAAAAACGGCAATCGGATTGCACATTTCTGGGCACTTCTTGCTTACTAAGGAACGCGATTCGATTGACCTTGTGTAAGCATCTTACATGTAGGTGCATTATCATGCTCACTGACTCCATGGTTAGGAAAGGGCAGGTTGCTGGTGTGTAAATCGCCGCTCAGCATCTTCTGAGTCTCTTGTCTGACCTGCGGTTGTCAACAGCGTGGAACAAAGAGGTCCTTTGTATCAGCGGTGCTCTGGCACGCATAATCTATGAAGAAGAAATGAACAAACATATAACAACCGATTCAACACGGCGCGGTTTGTGGACGATGGCACGTTTTGCTTTCGGCTCTAGTTCACTGGACGCTGGGTTATCACAGATTCTGCAAGATGCTTTCTTTTGCTCCCATGATCCAAAGTCGCCGTTTCCAGTTGTTTCGAATACAGGGATGTCATATACGTCTGACTCGCGATTCCGCCAAACCAACAAAGAACTATCATTCCTCAAGAGATACATCGTACTTCACAAGGAAGTCTTGCCACACCAACGCGACCAGATTATCAAGCGGTATAGAATACCCTTAATCAAATTCAGTGACATAGTCCGGGAGTTTGAATATGGAGTCCCGCGGGAGATGATGAACGCGTTCTTTATGTGGTGGAGGGGAACCAGAAGAACTTCGTCATTGACGGATACAACCCGAGTTGCGCAAGAAAAGTTCTGCAAGGAATTTATCTCCCGGGGTGTCTTGCGTTCAAGCCATGACGATATGATTGCGCTCCGAAACATCAAACACTTCACATTCTTACCACTTCCTGAAGACCTTTTGCCTCCGGATACGATGCGTATCGATGCCGTGAGGGGTGTGCCTACTGCGAACGATGTTAAGTGTTTCGGTTGGACCGAGCTCCCATTGCTTGATTGGGTTGAATATGCCTCTAAGCAAGAACAAAGGCTCTCAAGACACGAAAATTCTGGCCGGGGCGGCAGTGCGGGCTGCCGTATCACACGTCTGCTGGTCCGAATCACTATGGGTCAAGATTTGTCTTCCCAACACTGGTACCACATCGCCGGCCTCCTGAAGGACCTAGAATGTATACCCACCAATATGGGACCTAAGCGACCTGCAAGTGCATACTTCGTGGAAGCCGATGTGTGCAAGAGCATCCCGGTTGCAGAAGAGACTTATTTCTTTGACGTTCCTGCGACTGTCGTGAGGAATGGCCATTATCGTAGACCAGTGACTCCAGAACACGTGCGGAAAGTACTGGCCCATATTCGCGTACGTCGAAGGATGGAATGGGAGAATATGATTTCAAGGTGTGTTAATTTCGGAGTGGCTTGCTCCTGAGCTGACATGGTAATTCTGTAGGTTAGAAACCATTGCGTCGGAAGAAACAAACGAACGCCTTCTGCAGTATTTGGCATTCACTCTCAGAGCAAAGTTAACGGATTCTCAACGCAATGATTTGAAGACCAAGCATGTTTTCTATGCAGACGGCCATGGTCGCGTATCCGCGAGCGAGTTGTATTTTCCCAGTGATGACATGTGCAAACTCGGACTTCCGACTCTTGCATTACCGCAAAATAGCATCATGTCTCCAGAAAGAGCTTTGGACTTGGCATCGGGCGCGTCTACGCTGGAGGCCTTTATCGAATCCTTGGGCATTCAGACACATCCAACCCTTGACAAGATAAGTGAGCTCACATCTTCTGGTGACCCGGCGGTTCGGCGATTCGCGCATCAGTATCAGTTGTCGAATATTGGGACACGCTACGATACTTACAAACCAGATAACAAATGTGCTGAAGCTAGCGATCTCACAAATCTTGTCATTCGGGAAGGCACTAACCCAGTCGCGTCTGGCGGGTTCGCTGACATATACCGAGGGTTGCTCCGCTCAAACGGGGACGAGGAATCGATCCGAGTGTGTGATGTTTCTCTTCGGCCAGAAATAGCTACTGATGATCCCAGGTTGCAATCAAAGTCATCAGACTTTACGATTCGGCGGACTTCCAACGGCAGGAAAAGGTATGTACGGCCATTCTAAAGCTCATTATCAATCCCACTGAGCGTTTATTGTCATCTTGTATGTACCACAGCGGTTTCGTCGAGAGATCAAAGTTTGGTTGAGTGTCAGCCACATTAACGTTTTACCAATCCTTGGAATTACCAGGGGGTATGGTCCATTCCCTGCGATGGTCTGCCCTTGGATAGAAAAGGGCCCTCTGACGGGTTATCTGGTAGACCAGTATGATACCCTCTCGACGTCTGAAATCCTTACTCTTGTGGGTAGTTTCGTGGCTTTGTGATAGCAGATGAAGTGACGCATTCATAGCTCAATGACGTCGCTGCCGGCCTGCAATATTGTAAGTACATTCCGCTCGTATTTATGCTGGATTAAGCTGGACATTCATGACAGTACACTCATGTTCTGTTGTGCACGGGGACCTATCTGGTGTATGTGGCATTCCGCCTACTAAGGCCCTTCTCCCGTTAACTTCGCAGCTCTCAGTCAAACGTGCTTGTCAACGAGTCTGGCGGAGTACAGATCTGTGACTTTGGCCTATCAATGCTGTTGACAGAGATGAGCAAATCCACATTCGCCACTTCTGTACAACAAAGGGGAACATTGCGCTGGGCTGCTCCTGAATTATTCGACCTTCGGATATCTGAGGAAGATGAAGAAACATTGAGCTGTCGTCCTACCTTTCAAAGCGATGTATATTCATTCGGATGTGTGATGCTACAGGTTCGTGTCGTCTATTCCAGGGTGTACTGCGCGCGCAAACGGTCAATAGATTCTATCAGGGAAGGTGCCCTATCATCATTATGTTCGCGATGGCCAAATCCTACGTGCGCTCTCAGAAGGGATGACACCGATGCGACCTAGCAGTTGCGATCTAGTTACTGACGGTCGCTGGACGTTCATGCAGCGGTGCTGGTCTGCTCCTCTATCGCGCCCTTCGAGCGAGGAGATCGTGGATTTCACCAAGAACGAGATCGCGGAATGCATAGGGCCTTTGAACTACTGAATTGTCTCGAAATGTATAGTACTAATCTACGGAAATGCTTTTTGGCGCGTGTCAAGATGGCGTGAACGAGCCTCAAATTGGGCTGCCAGTGGGCGCTATCTAGGATACTTTGTCAAAGTGTAACAGCCCACTATTTCCATTTGTTTTACCTCTCTTGTTAGACCCTGGATTGACTTAGAAGTCAAGCTGTCACAGTGAGAGGACTTCCTAACTGCGCAGGTCCGACACACGTGTCACGAGGTTGCAAACGATAACGGTGCAACGGTAATGACGTCATTCCCGCCGATATCTGCTGCCACTGCTCTAGAATACTGCGAAATTTCCTATAACCACGATTGAAGTCACGAAAGTAATAGCTTTTCACCAAGTGAACTCGAGTCGTTCTGTCAGGGTCAAACTTTCACTTCCGCAGTGTCCCGATGTCTGTTTCTGATCGTCGCGAAGGGCTTCCATTGGGCACTCACATGAGTATTTGAAACTGGACAAGGTAAATTATTGGATGCTCCTCCTAGTGTGCCGTCATAACGTGACATGTTCCATTGTGAGAGGAGCTTAGTCAGCGTTTGTAGTTGAGAGGAACAGGCTTCCAAATGTGGGAGAGTGTATGATGGCACCTTACCCGGAGAGACCCCTGCAAAGCTAATTAGCAAGCCGAGCCACGGACAAGCCCTTCCCTCTCTGCTGCCAACACCTTCCTGCAGACGCATGCAACCCTCGCCCACGACGGGACGCTCGCCCAGCATGCCTCCCGACAAGTCCAGCCCAAGACGAGCGACCGAGGAAGACGAAGCCCGTCCATACGTGATCGTGAGCGATATTGGAAAGGGAAGCTTCGCCACTGTGTATAAGGGATACCACGAGGTTCGTATTGTGTAGCCGTATCTGCTAGTTCGCCAGCTCAGAACTTCGCGGGCGCCTATCAGGAAACCCACCATACAGTCGCTATCAAGTCCGTCCGCAGAGAGATCCTCACAGCCAAATTACTCGACAACTTACAGAGCGAAATTGAAATTCTGAAGTCGTTGTCTCACCGCCATATCACGAAGCTTATCGACATTGTGGTATGTGGCATTTCATCGTCTCAAGGGTCTCGTCCGGATGGGCGCGGCGTCCCGTTCATACGTGAACGAAGGGTGTGACAACCCCTGACATGATCATCACGTGTCTGGCATTCTTCCGTGTCGTTTCGAAGCTACTCGTTCCGCGTCTTGTGTTAACAGGTGTTCTCTTAGCGCGCAGAGCGGAACATATTCCTCATCATGGAATATTGTGCAGGCGGCGACCTCACTAACTACATCAAGAAGCGCGGTCGTGTCGATGGTCTCGAGTACTCCCCATATCCCGGGGCTGCTTTGCAATATTATCCACATCCGAGATTGGGTGGCCTTGACGAGACAGTCGTGCGCAGCTTTTTGCGCCAGCTAGGTATAATTTCACTTTTCGTTCTATTTACACGAGTAACACTGCTCACAACAGCTCGAGCACTTAAATTCCTGCGGACTAGAAACCTTATCCACAGAGACATCAAACCCCAGGTAAAAAGTCTCTTTTCTGTTCTGTGCGTTTGGGCTCATGGAAATAGAACTTGCTCTTGAATCCAGCACCTCCGGGAGAATTAGCGAAAGGACATCCTATTGGTGTACCAATACTCAAGGTTGCTGATTTTGGATTCGCGCGCTCCCTTCCCAACGCAATGCTGGCAGAAACTCTTTGTGGCTCACCGTAAGTCCGTATTCGATCTAGGGAACAGTGGACTCCCTACCTCTGAATCAGGTTGTACATGGCACCCGAAATTCTACGATACGAGAAATACGACGCAAAAGCTGATCTTTGGAGCGTTGGTACTGTATTATACGAGATGTGTGTAGGAAAACCACCATTCCGCGCGCAGAATCACGTCGAGCTCCTGAAGAAGATCGAACATTCCAAAGGTGTTAAATTTCCCGACGAGGATCCATCGCGTGCAAGCTCGAACCACCCTCCTCATTCCAACTCGTCTACGAAACCGGATGAATCACAAGCAGTACCTCCTGACATCAAGGAACTTATTCGTGCACTTCTGAGGCGTCGACCGACTGAACGTGCTAGCTTCGATGAGTTTTTCAAAAGTGAAGCCCTCGCGAAGTCAAAATTTCCCCGCACAGCAGCTGCACCGCCATTACGCGGAACATCCACTACCACTGTTCCAAGTATACAACCCGAAGAAGAAGACCCACCTCCTGGCAACATTCCAGAACACCACAAGGTAATTCCACCAGAGGTACTCGACCCCAAGGCAATGATCCCACCCAGCAAGTTTCACTTTCGGAGAAGGGAAGGCTCTGGGGATGCGGCAGCAGTGCCCGGACTATCTTCTCGAAGGTAGTGTGTTGAAGTGTCTACTCTCACGTTAATGTTGACGTTCCAGGACAGCTCGACCTCGTCGCGTGGTAAGGCATCCCCAAAACAGCTCGAATACCCTCAAATTCGAACTGACGCGGGACCCGACCTGCTCGCTGAAAATGACAAAGGTCGACCTGCCCCTAAGCCTTTATCCACTGAAGGATCGTTCATTCCTGGCGAATCTGAAGAGGATGGGATCATCCGAAAAGAGTACGTACTTGTGGGTGATGTACGTGCGCTTGAGTTTAACCGCGCCGTCGATGGCAAGCATCTCTCCTTCCCGCACACTCAAACAGGCCGCTGACTAAAAGGACTACAGAACTCAGCACAGCCCGTCGCGAGACCCCTCGAGAGCAGGGCCATGCTGGATTGGCTCTTGTGGACGAAGCATATCCCTCGGACCGTGTTCCACCTTCCCCCCGCTCGGAATCTGCTGTGGCCGCCCCGGTCCCCACGACCAATAACACCACGTTTCCCCCTCCTCCACACCCCCTTGCACCACCTCTTTCTTCCTCCCCCACTCGCGCCGCCTCCAATGCACTCAGTCGTGCACTTTCACTCGCATCCCGCAAACTATTTGGGGTATCGACACCCAAATCACCGATTTCTCCGGGCTCTGGTCATTATAATGTGCCGCCACCGTCACCACGCCGACCGCAAATATTACTAAGATCCCCCACGAACGATGGGGATACGGATAAGAATGGCGTTCTCGTGTCGCGTGATCCCATGGAAGACGAACTACTTGCCGCATTGGAAGAGTTGGCACAGAAAACGGACGTGTTGACACATTGGGCAGACGAGATGTATGAGGCCGTGAAGGCAGTTCCACAGAGTGAGCTCTCTTTGGTTCCTTCCCCGCTTGTGCCATGAACGACGCGCGCACTCTCGTGCAGAACCTCTTCCTGATCCTGCCAAGTTTGCGCGTCGAGAAGGCGAAGCTGAAAAGCAGGCCGAACGACGTCGGAATGCAGATCAAGAAGCCGAGTTCACCGCCGTGACCTCCGTCGCGGTGTACATGCTCTTGATGACGTTCTCTCAGAAGGGCATCGACAAGCTACGAAACTATCAAGAGCATCTGCGTATGCGATACCCCGATGGAGATTTTGTGGTCAGTGCGGGCTTTGACGATGGTAATGATATACGTTTGCGTTTGTCGAGTTTAATGTTGATTTCTACGTCCAGCACTTGCGTGGTTCAAAGAGCAGTTCATCAAGTGTAATGACCGCGCGGCGCTCGTGAAGACGTGGTTGCCAATACAATACGACGGCCCCAAGATATATCTTGATCAGTTGATTTACGATCGGGCGTTGTTGCTGGTACGTAAACGACCATCTCGTCGGCTCCGTGATTAACCCTACTGTTGTGCAGAGTCGAACTGCTGCCCGCAAAGAGCTCTTGGATCAGGCAACGAGTCCTGACGAATGCGAAAAACTGTACGAAGAATCCTTGTGGTGTCTCTACACTCTACAAGACGTGCAGGACGATATCCAGCAAGACAACCCATTCAGAGAGGAAGATCGAAATACGATAGCAACTTGTGAGTCTACCTCATTCCTCTTCGATACAAGTCACCTATCTCCGTTGCAGGGATAACAAGGACCAAGCTTCGTCTGGTTCGATGTCGGGCCCGGATGGGCATGAACGACAAAGATCGAATGAGAGACGCCCTTGCGGATCAGAATCTGGTTGATGCGAGATACCCACCGCCTTGGGACCCACAAGCGCTTGAGAAACTTCAACAACAGCAACGGGCCGTGACGAAGCGGCACTCGTGAAGTCTCCGTTTTGGAACCACACCCTGTTCTTCATCTTCTCTCACTGACATCACCGACTAACGACATGTAACAACCATTGTCTACTGAACACTTCATATGCGAGTTCATGATTAGCTGGACCATTCGAGACTACTACACGCATCATATCTATTTATCTATCCTATTCGAGGTAACATCTCTTTAGTAGGACTAACTTGTCGTTCATATATATACCATCACATTTGTCACACGAGGTACTACCTCTGTAATACCCAAATACTGTATTTTAGCTTAGATGATACTAAGCAGCGTTTTAATCACGCCATCGTGTCGTATGCAGAAAGATTGGTGCACCAACGAGAATTTCGTCATAGTCCAAGGCACCACTTCGTAGCATCGGTAAGCGGCTGTCAATGTGTAGCGAGCCTGAGCCTGCTCTCCTCAGAAATCGAAGCTTTTGTTTAAGTCTTCATACAACAACTCTTTCATCCCTGGGGGCAGGAGTGGTTCTCCGCCAGGTCGATCAGCAATGTACTCTGCGGCGCGTCTGAGCATAAATCAAGGAGTTTCACGGCTTATTTCAACTGACTAAAAGGCATCTCGACGCTCTCTTTGGCACTGAATTCTATGGTCGGGAACTCCTGCAGGACAAGTCGTGCGATCAGCTAGACGTGCACGGAGATCGAGCGAGTGACATACCACGTAGGGTATATCATCGAGTGGGACTGTCATCGGACACAGGTAACATATCAAGCTTTCAAGCTTTGACAGAACATATCGCACAGCGATGCTCACTTTTGTCATCGACGACGCGTTTCGTAACGCCGAGTGCCGTATCTGTCGTCATTTGCAAGGTACCGAGATGACGCGTTGGGAATCCCAGTTGGCGGAGCTGGGCTGTGCGGTCTCTGGGCGGATCGTCACCTGATCGGCCGGTGAGAACGCATCCGACACTCAAGGAAAGTATAAGTACCTAGAATTCCCTGAGATGGTGTCAGTTGACGAACCAGAACAGAAATCGCAAACGCCTTGCCCCAAATAGGAACCATTCGAACTCGAGACCGTCTTTGGGTTCGAGTTTGCGTTCGGCTTTCGGATCGAGCAGGCATACTTTGGCCAAAGGTACGTTTTGGGTTTCCAGCAACTGCAATATGGACTGCGTGAATGCTTCCGAACGTGCGCAAGATCCATTAACGGAGGCAAGTTTCTCCATCAACGAGGCACAAGATCTTTGTGAGAGATGCGTAAAGAGAACACGGGCGGATGCGCCAGCTAGCATCTTCATATGCTATCAAAACCAGTTATTGTAGACAAGAACAAATTCATTGGAAGGCAGGAACTCACTGTATATTCGAGTTCCACCCATGGGGGAAGGGAGCTGGGCGTAGCCTCGTCTTCCTCCATGTGCTCTACGAATGTTCTTGGTCGTTAGTCTCTGACATCTCCCATATGGTTCGTGTCCGGCAGGAATGTTAACAACCTATCACATATGTCGGACCCATAGTCTTATGCCCTGCGTGATCCAAGCCCTTTGATCCAAGCAAGAAAATCGAGTATCAGATCGCCTGGCACGATGTTCGCTTGACGAACCGAACGCCGTGATAGGTATCACGCATACTTACTTTCAAGTTGACACGATGAGCAGCCTGGCCTGTGGCGCTATCTACGTGGGCTCTGAGTAAACACTGATGCATTCCTGAGAATCGATCACCCACTGCTAATAGGTTTTGGAAAAGACTTCCTGTCTTCCGCGTGGTTCTTCGTATCTCTTCCGCGAACTATTCTGATCTGGATTCAGTACTCGGGAATGCTGATGGTAACGAAGGCACGCTAGTGACTGCAAGGACTGCCGACCAAAACAGGAAGGAGTTTCCGTGGTGAGTCGGTTGCCACCATTTTCGGCAAGACCCGGGTGCATGCAGGCCAGACCCGCACCCATACCCGTGAAGTACCCGGACCCGCAACACGGGTATGGGTAACCCGTGCGGGCCAATGCCTACACACAATCATACCCGGGCCCTGCCACGGATCTGGTACAGGGCAAAGCATCAAGGCATGGCTGATTTTAATATAGTGCCCGGTAAAGCACTCAGGATACCTTCCCCTTGCAGTGTGGTACTTGGACATCTATCACTCACATTAAGGTGATACCCCATGATCTGCCAGTCTACAACAGATTGAGGCAGCCATTGGCAGCCTTGAACGACATTGCACTGAGGTCAATGCTGACTGGGTAGATGAGCATATGTCAAGCGGTGGATATTCTCCTCGCAGAGTTTGCTGGTGCAGAGAGGAGGATGAAGAACTAAAAGAGTTGGGCTTGGCTGAGTGATCTGCCAGTGATGGTGGGATACACAATGCAAAAGAAGTGTTAGATTCGAGTCGACTTCAGGATGACATGCCCCTCTGTGCCAAGTATGACAAAGTAGATCTCTACCATACTCACGGTGGGTTGGTGACGGCTAGAATGATTGACACGTTTTCATTGTCAGGCCGCTAGTAGTGCGTGTGGACTCTTGAACACTGGCAGCAGTACTCCTTTACACCATAGGCAACCCGTGGCGGTATTTGACAGTTTCCACTTGGCATGAAGAACCTGGGGGAGCGACTGGTTTTAATCAATCTCCTCATCTTCGGTGAGAATGATTCCCACTGTGCCAGTCTGAGTCTTCCTCGCTTCAATGGGCTGCTTGCTATCAATTGTACTGATCCATACTGCGTGCGACTGCTGAGAAAAGCTAAAAGCGACATAGACGCTGCCACAAGATGGGGAGGGACTGTATTGAAACAGTCACCGGGTTTGCTCACTGTGCAGAAACGGGACATAAACACAGCTGAGTCCTCTGAGAATCTGTCCCACCTCCGACACTCGCATCCTGTGAGAAACTGATCGAGCAGAGCCAGTTCCGTGGTTCTTACACTTGGCAGGTACTTAACTCATGTACTTCCCCGGCGCCATATCGGTATCCACTGGCGCCGTCACTTGGTTGCCGTCACAATGTGGTCCCGATCACGATCCCTTTTCCTTTCTGATCACAAGATAAACACATCCCTCCAAGCTTCACCACTTGGTCATCTTCCGTCCCCAACGACTCGAGTCACTATTTCTCTATTTTTGCGAAGGGGTCACTGGGGCCATAAAGTTCTGTTTTCATGTCTCTTTGTCGTCGTCCATCGACGCGTTCAGCGACGCAGATGCCGTAAGTTGCCTTTTCCTTCGACAGGGTTGAAGTTGGCTGAAGAGGACATCTTGGTTAACGAAGCTTCCAAGTTGTGACATATCTAGCGGAACCGATCCCTGATGAGAAGAGGGTCGTATTTTGAGAGAGCGGAACGCCTGCATTCCAGCAAGGCAGGGTTACCACATATCCTGATTTAAAAACGGCAGAGTCCGGACTATCCCCATCATCGAACACCACTTTGGCTTCGGGGATGTTCTGGGAATTACAATGGATTGTACAAAACACTGCAATCGAAAGAAGCAAGTTGCCTGCCAAGTTTCTCAGGAGGGAGACGTCGTTGTGATAATGGCACGCGAACACAGATAGATTTGTCGCTGTGTTCATATGCCATTACTAGTAAGTAGATTGTATTATCGATTAAAAAATCAAGTGAATCCCGCCCATGATTTGGGGAACAAACTGATGACGGCATTGTCCCCCTCAGCACGGTTCCGTCAATTGACTAGAGTTATCTCAGTCGATTTCATCCCATGACTTTGGTAGCTGTAACAAAAAAAAAAGTATAACAGTGTTGATAAGGCCGATCTTGGTGCATGTGCAACCAACTGATAAAGGTGTTCAAAGCTATCTGTGGTTCGTATCTTACCAGTACTCACGAACCAACCAGGGTCCTGGTAGATTCTTCATACTTACTCTCATGTGAAAGGCCGTCAATCGCCATCAAACAAGCCACCTCGGGAGGACCCTGGTGAAACGACAAGATCTTGCCACGCAACGGATTCGACTTCAACGACTCGGAATTAATCTCTCAGGCTGAGTTCCAGGGGTGAGTTTGTTCGAAATTGAACGGCGATGCTGCGGCAAGTTTTAGCACATCCTTCTTTGGAATCCTTCGCTCTTCTCCTGCCAAACCTCGTGGATTAGTACTTACGGACTCGGATGCTGGATCTTAAATCATTGTACGTACACTGAGTACATACACGGTCATTCGGACGAGTGGTCTCGTTTGTTACGGTGTGTAACTTCGCCGCATTTTCAGAGGGTCACGATGAGCTCACATTGCTGGTGGGATTCGCGCGCTTGTTGGGTTGACTGTACGATTATAGATGACAGGTTCGACCATTTCTGCCGCGGACCGTCATGATACGCTACGTGACTTCTGGATTCCCCGTCAGAAATTTCAGGTAGTAGCAACACCCAGCTCATCCGGACTTGGGTGTTCTCCCCCGCACATTGCGATTGCATCGGACATCCTAATGCGATAAAACTCTTTCGTTCCTGAATTAATCAGCTGAATTGATCAGCGAGGCAGCTTCCCACCTGTAGCCATGCCGTGATAAAGAGGACAATGTCGTATCGTGTTTGATTCTCCTTGCCCCCATAAGACGACACACGAATGACTGGTGCCAAATTCAAAGTTGCTATATGGTATGGTGTCGAATTTGCATGTCGACTCGTCATAGTTTAATCGACCTCATACACTGGCTACAGTGGCGGAGGTGTCGGTGGTCTGACTCTCGGCGTGGCCTTGTCTCAATACCCGGACATCGAGGTGGAAATATTTGAAGCTTGCAAGCAATTTACAGAAGTCGGAGCCGGGGTTGGGGTCTGGCCAAGACA
Organism: Pulveroboletus cf. aberrans; assembly: GCA_038094155.1. Classification (NCBI taxonomy): domain Eukaryota; kingdom Fungi; phylum Basidiomycota; class Agaricomycetes; order Boletales; family Boletaceae; genus Pulveroboletus; species Pulveroboletus cf. aberrans. The sequence goes on along the minus strand of JBBPTO010000305.1, from coordinate 10,299 downwards.
ATTCAAGGTATGTTTTTTGCAGAAACTGGTCGCTCGCACACAGTAGACCGTATAATATTTTGAAGATCTTTCGGAAGCTGGGCACAAGTATTGAGCGAGCGCTTGTTAACGCGGCGACAGACTATGAACTTACTGAAGACTTCGGTATGTGTAGCAGACACTATGATGCACCGCAGTTTCCTCACGGGAGTCAAGTCCCAACCTTCTGCTATCGCAAGAGCGACCAAGCGGAGGGTATTGAATTGTTCCATATGATGACAAAGGGTGGGTACAGGAAGCTTATTTCCTGTGGAACATAACCAACTGATATCACCCAGGTGACTTGATGAGATTTCATCGAGCAGACTTTCATGGGATTCTTCTCTCGCATCTGTCGCCTTCATGCAAGACGCACACATCAAAGAGACTGGTCTCATATTCCCAGCCAGAAGCCCCTTTGACCTCTCCAATAACCCTCACTTTCACAGACGGATCGTCGTCGTCGTGCGATGTATTGGTGGGCGCTGACGGAATCAAATCAGTCGTTCGTGGCTGTATGATGCATGAAATCGCCAAGAACCTTTGCGGACCGTTGGCAACCTCTGCGTTGTCTTGCAAGGACCCTATATGGAGTGGAGTGACTGCATACCGCACCTTAATCAACGCTGAGGATCTGCGGGCTTTTGCGCCATGTCACCGGGCATTCCTAGGACCTACGGCGGTAAGCTGAGCCTTGGAGCCCGAAGTTTGTCAGACTGATCTTGGAATTGTACGTAGTATTCAGGGAAGGATGCTGTGAGTGTGAGACTAAGCGAATACACATGATTCTGAAGTTCGGTGACAGTACTTCCTCGTGTACCCGATCTCAAAAGGGAAATTCATAAATTTTGCCGGGTTCACTCTGAACGAGGAGCTTTCCCGTACTTGCTATGATCCTGACACCTCTGGTAGACGAGGGTTTGAGGGACCATGGGTACGGGAGTTGTCCAAGGAAGAATTCTGCAAGCCCTTCGAAGGGCTCGAGGAAGAAACGAAGCCACTCCTCAAGGTAGATGCAGCTGACACTATGGATCTATAATTCCTGACATACTCTACCTAGTGCATCGCGAAAGGCACATTGTGGGCCGTCCATGTTGTGAAACATCTGCCATCACAATATCATGGTCGTGTTGCATTGATTGGTGATGCTGCTCATGCAATGGCACCTTTCCAGGGGTCCGGGGCAGGACAAGGTGTCGAGGTATACCTTCCTCGTATTCATGTTCCTTGTAGCTGAAAATTCACTCAGGACGCCTACCTTCTCGCTATGGCACTTGGGCACCCATCAACCATATTAGAGACTGTATCTCGTGCACTGGCACTATACGATGAAATAAGGCGACCATTTTCGAACGAAATTACCTTGAGTGCGATGATGACCGGACAGTTGAGCGCATGGCAAGCTGGGGACATGTCCCCTGCGGAGTTCGGGGAGAGAATGACGAAGAACTGGGAATGGGCGTGGCTAAGCAACATGGAAGGTGCGATAGAGGATGCGAAGAAAGCGTTGGATTCAATGTAGTTTCAAAATGGTACGGTTTTCGAGAAATGATGTTAGAGTTATAATGTCTATTGGTTTACACTGATGCGTCCAGGACTACTTGATTGTTTGAATGAGCTATTATTATATAATTAGCACTGAGCCGCTACAAGGAGTCGTCGGAAGACGCCGAGCCTGAACTTTTCCCATCGTTGCCAGTGGCGCCGCGACTACCAACTTATCGAGGGAGTTGGTTCCAACTCGAATCTCCAGCAGGCAGAGGTTCAGGCATCGACGAATCCCTTCGCTAAACCAGTCCCCTACCAAGGCTCGAATCGTGGAAACAGGGGATGCCGCTTCAATGAGCCATGCATAATCAATGACTGCCTGTGGCCGAAGGTCCCTGCGATTAATAACGGTCAAAAAACAACCCACACTGGTAGACTGTCACGCACCGACGAGTTGACCCGAATTGGGAACTTTCAGTCACAGTTAACTCGCCACTGTAGCAAGGCTGACGGACGCCCTTGAAAACGGCGAGCCCTTTGAGTTGTCGCCCCGCACGAGAAATCGAATGCGCTCATCAAATCGCAGTGGAACTTCTTCACGCTCAGATCCACTTATTTTCACATCAACTACGCCTCACCGTAATTGGGTGCTGTTACAGAATGGTGCTGGTCATACCCGTCTTCCGTCTGCTGATGTCAGAGCGCTAAAATTTTGACTCGGTCCCTGACGTCGCGTCCTGCCTTCTTTGTTTTACTGAGGGTCACCGCTGGACTACGTAAGGGTAAGGGTTGTTTCGTACGATTCTTGTTATGGAGGTGTTTTTTTACCGTCCCACGCAGGCTGGAAGTTGGCCCACTGGAGTGACACGTTAGAATTGCGTTAGAGATACTTCCGATAAATACTTCTGATGGAAGGCTCGGAACTCACGTACGGTTGTGGAGTCGTACCCTGGTGAGAACAGATCGCGCATTGACACTTAAAATCCCCTAGGACGGAACTATTCGACGAAGCAGAAAGGTATCAGGAATGTCCAATATGTAGGAATTCCCCTCGAAGTCACGTTGTCTGGGATCAAGTGGGTGATTTGGGCAAGATAATGTTTTTTGACTCTGCAAATACCAGGTTGGGTTTTACGTATCATTCTAAAAGGGCACATGGACCGCAGAGTTTCTCGGGAGAAATACACCACATCCCGATCAGCGGGATGTGAACTTAAGATTTGTCGGTAAGCCAGCTTCACATATTATGTATCGAACGGCGGATTTCCGATTGCCAGCAGGTATGATTCATTGAATGGCCAACAACGGCGCTCTCGAGGTCCGCTCGTGGGTCTTAAGGAGTTACGATCGCATCGTCTTCCTCCCAGGTTTCGTTTGTTGACGTGGGGAATATCGAAGACTTTCCTATGGAATTTTAGGTAATCCAAGGGGTAAAGTCAAGCTAATCTCGAGGCAGATAACGTTGACGATGCACAATTCCAAGTTTAGTTTTCTAGAGCGCCAATGGCAATGGTCCACTTGATCAACCCATTACCTCGAAGGTTTCCGCCAGTTTGATGCGAACTGCCTGCATCAGTCGCGTCAGCCAAGGTAAGATCAACTACCCAGAGTAATCATATGTACTCACCTGATTCAATTCGGTGGAGAGATTACTCACCGGGGACCTGCTCTGGATTAGAGTTCGAATTGAACGGCAATAAGCCTTACGAGCTCGTCCATTTTTGGAAAATTTCCCAAGTCCGTGTGCCTCGCGAATCTGCGGATGCTGAATTGCACGCAAGAACATACGTGCGATATAACCACGATCATACGGACTCGGACTCGGACGCGGCTGGAGAGGGAGCCCGTTGGTGCCTGTCTTCGCGAATTGTGGTGAAACCATGTCATTTTCGGAAGGTGTGGTGAGCTGACGTTGATCAGGCTAGTACTAGTGCAGTTCATGCGCTTGTTGGCGTAACTGTACGACGACCGTGGTTACTGGACTCGAATTCCATCGGGGCCAGACACTTGCGGTTTGAGGGTGCATTACCAACTTCGCCAGCCGAATCTACCCTCCGTTTCATTTTTACGTCGGGACTCGGGTATTCCGTCTTGCATCGTGCGATTCCATCGGACGTCACAGACTTCCTTCCTGAATTAAATAAGGTCAACGGTAAAAGTCATCGGTTCCTGGTTCATGATCACTTAGATGGTTCCCAAGGATAACCGTAACATGATAAAGAGGGGGATTTCGTGCTGTAGCAGACCCAAGTTGTCCCCTCCAGAACCAGGATATACATGTCTGGCACGAAATTTAAAGTTGCTATATGGTATGCAGTCAAATCTATACGACGCCTTACCACAGTCTGACTACTGTCACGCCCACCGACACCAGTGGCGGTGGCATCGGTGGCCTAACTCTCGGGGTAGCCTTGTCTAAATACCCGGATATAGAGGTGGAAATATTCGAGGCTTGCAAACAATTCGCCGAGGTCGGCGCTGGCTTTGGCATCTGGCCCAGGGGGTTTAAGGTATGGTTTCCTCCATAAACTACACAATCAATCACGTTTGTGTATGATCCACTTCAAGGTTTTGCAGAAACTGGGCACGAGTATTGAACGCGCCGTTATTAACGCGGCAACTGATTATGAGCTTACGGAAGACTTCGGTATGTATATTGGATATTGTCGTATACCGATGATTTCCTCACCGAAGTCGAGTTCCGACTTTTTCCTATCGGAAGAGCGACCAAGCTGAGGGCGTCGAGCTGTTCCGATTGATGACTAAAGGTACACAGGAGGAACTTGGATCCCACCATAATATCCCTAACTGATGTTTCCAAGGTGACTTGATGAAATTTCATCGGGCAGACTTTCAAAGAATATTGCTATCGCATCTGTCGCCGTCATGCAAGGCATACGTGTCAAAGAGACTGGTCTCGTATTCCCAGCCTGAAGTTCCGTTGACCTCTCCCATAACCCTCACTTTCACAGACGGATCGTCGTCATCGTGCGATGTGCTGGTGGGTGCTGACGGGATAAAGTCAGCTGTTCGTGGATGTATGATGCACGAGATCGCCCGGAGCCTCCGTGGACAAGTAGCAGCCTCTGCGCTGTCTTGCAAAGATCCGATATGGAGCGGAGCGACTGCATACCGCACTTTAATAAACACTGAGGACTTGCGGGCTTGTGCACCATGCCATCGGGCTCTTCAAGCGCCTACGGTGGTAAGCCGAATCCCGGGATGCACTCGCTTATGCTCATTGATGGGTTTTACATAGTACTTAGGCAATGATGCTGTGCGTGTAAAGCTCAATGAGTCTGCATTACTCTCAATTCCGTCAACAGTTCTTCTTAGTATATCCGATCTCGAAGGGAAAACTAATCAACTTCGCCGGATTCACTCTATCCGATGAACTGGTACATACCAGTTACGATCCAGACACGTCCGGTAGAAGAGGGTTTGAGGGGCCATGGGTGCGAGAGTTGTCCAAGGAAGAATTCTGTAAACCATTCGGAAGGTTTGAAGAAGAAACGAAGCCGCTCCTTCAGGTAACCCAGCCTACGTCATGAATCGACCATCTCCCTGATATTCCGACTCCAGTGTATTAATAGAGGAACATTGTGGGCTATTCACATTGTGAAACATCTCCCGTCCCAGCATCATGGTCGCGTTGCATTGATCGGTGATGCGGCCCACGCAATGATGCCTTTCCAGGGTTCTGGTGCAGGACAAAGTATCGAGGTATCTCGATTTTCGTTGCAGCTACTTGGCAGCTGACAGTTCAACTTAGGATGCTTACCTCCTTGCCATGACACTTGGACACCCGAGGACCACATTAGCGACAATACCCAGTGCTCTGGCGGTGTACGACAAAATAAGGCGACCATTCTCGAATAATGTCGCCCTGCATGCGAAGCTAAACGGGCAAATGAGTGCGTGGCAAGCCGGGAATATTCCCCTTCGAGAGTTCGGGGATGAATTGACAAAGAATTGGGAGTGGGCTTGGCTAAGCAATGTGGAGGGTGCGTTGGACGACGCGAAGAGCATGTTGGATTCAATGTAGTATGTTTCTTTTGTGTGGGCCGCAAGCAGACTGGTTTTCAACTTCATCAGGACCCCTAGAAGTTTCCAGCAGGAGAGGTGTACGTTTTTTTCATAGAATCATCTCCGGCCGTCGCTCTGATCGACAGTCTTTGTACAATCCGCTTTGTGTACTCGTTGCACCACCGGTTGTTAACTTGAAGTTGTACATGCAGAACAAAGCAATCTTGTTGAACAACCCCATACACCGCCTTGCGAACTGGAGCCGAGATCCGACCGAAATTACATGGCGTATCTTACCTCCATGAGATCACACTTGTCAGTCATGGTGGGCGATTTACTGTTTTAGCTGTGCATTCAAGTTGTGGTCGCCCGACTTGCTGACAGCTTGCCCAAAGTCATCGGCAGGTGAATTTGCCACCGAAACCCTTGTGAAACGCTAAAGCTGGCCAGCGCCGCATGTAATAATTGCGCCTTCCTTCGCAACTTTGACTTCTGTCGTGATCAAGAACTCATGCCGGATGGTCTGGCTGTCCCTCCTAAGGGGATATGCCGGGGGTGTGATAGCAGGTGCCACGATCGGACTGCGATCCAGATGGGGCTACTAAGTCCGTATGGTTGGCATGATCGAGAAGTCGTTCACACGACAAGACCTGCGTTGTTGCAAATGCAAACAAGTCTGGTCCAACAACGCGCCGTGATGGTGTCAGTGTTCGGGACCATATCAATTGGTTGTCAGGAAGGTGGAGATAAAGAACAAGTTGAGAACGATACTCGACGTCGGCATCATGCACAACTTTGCGAGACTCAAGGTTGGCATCGGATACTTCGATGGTGAATACTCTGCTCCCAGGAATGCACGCAGATCATGCCAGGGAATCGATGTTGATTTGAATGTATACCTAAACTACCCATAAACACAGTGATGTCTACGGACCGATGATCGTTCCACTGGTGGATTATTCTAAATGGACTGAGGGTTCGTCAGGAGGGCCAACGATCACGGTTCTTCCACGAGTCCCACATTTGATGCATCCGACTTCAAACACCGGTGTCACACCCGGAGCATTTCATGTCCTGGACCGTCATCGGGGTTCGGGAATCGTTACAGGTGGGTGAGTGGACACCATTGTTCCTTTATTACCGCCGGGAGCCCCCCGCATTTCAGGTCCATGACACAGAATAAGCGAGAACTATTTTGTACAGGGCAGGTGACTCGGATGTTGCTTGCTGGCAGGATTTCATTTTCTTCTCAACTCACAGATCCACCAACAACATAAATCACATGTACCTCCATTTCACTGCTCTTCTACCCGTCGCTGCCATTGTTGTAGTTGTTACCGCCAGAAAGAGTTCGACCCGGGAGCATAAGGTTTTGCGTTATTGCGGGAACTTTGGACTTCCTCAGTGTTGTCCCCAAAGTGGCATGCGACCAGACATAACATCCGATTCATATACAGTGAGATTCGCCTGTCCTTCATAACTTGGTATATTCCAGTCGATGACAGCGCATGCAGGCTTTCCACTCCTGCTGTGCTCTTAATCATAGGGGGTGCCTCAGTGCAGAAATACTCCTATGTTGCTTTAGAGTGAATGATAGCCACACAAGTGAAATAGAGTGACTTTTCTATTACCCTTCACAGACAGTATGACAACACTACATTTTGCCAACCCAGCTTGCCCTAGTAGCCTATCTATGTTGTCATCACTCAGTGGTCCGCAAGGCTGCTCTGTGTCTCACCTTGTTCTGTGATCACCTGTTATCATCCCACTGAGCCCATTCCCCTATCTGTTCATATATAATTGTAAGCATGCTGTCAGGATTTGTCTCTTTCTATCACAATTTCCATGACATTGTCAAAATATAACTCTGGTACAACTCCAGTACGACTCTGATGGTACTCTATCCTCTTTTCGTGTGTCCTCCACTACATCCGCTTCGGAGTTGCATTTATCCATTTCAGGGATATGCCCCAAATACATTGTACCATTTCTGTGTACATCATATGACTTCCAAAAGTCATACGACTTATTTTCTTTCTTTCAAGCTATTCCTTTCTCATCTCGAGCTATTCCTAATGCACTTTGCTTACTCTTGCTTAACTCTGGACTGGAGTTTTCCAGAGTTAGACATGCACATAGCATCTCACTATTTAATCCCTTCATTCTCCTCAAACTCACCTCAGTTGTGATTGCTCCCTTGGGCATCTGGCTGAGGTGAGACTCACCATTGATTTACTTATAACTGTACTAATAGTTAGTAGTACTGGGTACCTCTGCCCATACTATAGAATTTGACACCTTTACCTCTATCATCCTTCCTGCCAAAGATGTCAACAATGACATCATGGATGTAGTGTTTATTAACTCCACCAGTAGTTACCCCAGTGGCAAAGGTGTGTTGTGTAAGGTGCACCATTTCACCAAATCAGTGCCTCTGGGCCAACTTTGTCAAGTACTTTATTGATCTGGACAGGGTGTATCCAGGACACTTTGTGGCATTGAACAGCACTGTAATCAGGTCAATGGTTTACAAGGAGTATCTTTCTGGCTGGGTACAGCCTTGGTATGTGGTGCCTTTTTATACTCCTCCTTTTTCTTCTTTCTATGTGGATGTCTGACCATCATGTTTACAACAAGTTGTACTATATCTCTTTCTGTATCATATGCAGAAATCTATAATATCTCTCCTGAACCATTACCATTAACCATGAATGTCATCAATGCCACTGTGCAGAACCTGGCACAATGGGAGGCAGTTAAAAAAATGGGATGAACAACCACATTAAATCATGAGAGTGGAAGAATGATGGAAACATGCTCAGACAATTGACATAAAAGATTTGGATTGCATCTTATGCTCATTCTTATGCTAAATTGATCCAGTATATGTCCAATATTGATTGTGTTTGAAGTATGCAAGCCTTTGGGTGGATGATTGCCAGGATGTGACAGATTTCACACACAGGCTGTGATTTTTCTGATATCACTTTCATTGCTCTTGTCTCTGAGAAGTGGTGAACATATAGAGTTTAAAATACATGTTCTGTCAGTTCATCAGACTGGATGGACTTTGAGTCAAAGCAAACCTTTCTTTCTAGATGGCACTAAGGACCACTATTTTATTTCATTCTTAGATGGTCAATATTTGAGGTAGAATTGGCCTGTCAGTACTGAGATCAGCATATCTGAATTCATCATGTCAAATGTTACCATAAGGAAAGACAGTTGAAATATCAGACCAATGGCACCTTGGAATATGTGGTCCATCTGTAGCAGGGGAGCTTGATTGGAGGAGGCAAGGTGTGGGGTTGCAAAAGTTGTCCAATGTATGATATTCCAGCAAGTGTTCACCAAATGTTGTGTCAAGTTGCTCTGTTGAATTCTACACATAGGCCAACCAGTCCAATAATGTGAGACTTATACTGACATGAACAAGGATTTCACATTTTTCATCTTTCCTCCATGACACTGGCACTGAAAGATCACATCAATCCTGAAGCAATCTCTGGATCAGACAGACAAATACACATTTCATTACACAACTTTACACATGTTACATTCTTCATCAGAGCAGCTACACATCTTCCATAAAAGAAGAAAGAAAGAAAAAAGATAATCAACAGATGAGAGCACTTTCAGGGTACTGTTGGTGCATTCTCTACCCTTACAGCAAACCCACAGAGTTCTGACCACTTAACCTGACTAGTCATGGTGGCCTTTGAACAGTTTGCGAATAGTATGCATAACTGTTTTCTTCTTCTTGGCTGGCCCAGCAGTGCCAACCTGCAAATTATCCATTGAGATATTTGGTGAAGGACTTACACTTGCCCCTTCCACAGGCAGAGCACTTGTACTTCCTATTTTGATTAATTGTAAATCAATTTTCATGCAAAAGAGGCAAACAAAAGGACATACCTTCTGTTGGTTGTGGTAGAGCTGGTAGAGCTTTTCTCAAAGCTGGATGATCTAACAGCTGATAAATACACATGAAATAAACATTGAAACCATGATTTTACCAAGGGGATGTTTCAAAACAATTTGCACTATTTCACTGCACAATTGCACATGATCATTCTGAAATGCATAAACAGCATCTTGGACAGCAGAACAGATCCTTGTGGCAGAGGATTGAATGAACTGCTCAAAAGAGGTGAAAAGATGATCTCCCTGCTTGTTTTCATCCCAGGAATAGAAGGAATGAACAAGAACAGGTAAGACAGCTTGATTAAAACCATTTCAAATCAGTAATGCAAAAAGAAAATAAATAGCAAAACATAAATACCAGCAGCAAGTGTGCAAGATTGATTGAGTTGAGAACCTTGAAGCTGAAAAAGATTAAATCAACAAAAATGAAAAGTGGGGAAAAAAATACCAGTTGAAACAGGGAATCCTGGATGTGGTCTGTCTTGAACTGCTTGAACTGAAGCACCTAAGCTTAGAAATTTCAATTAAGCAAGTAATACATACATCCTAAAAAATAATGAATTAAATAAGAGATCAACAAATATGAACTAACCAGTCTCTGAAAAATGAATTAATCAAATTGAGTCAAATGCAAGAATGTTGACAACAGAGATATAGCACTGACCTCCTGATTACATAAAAGAAATGAAAGCATAATATAAATGGAAGGACATGGCAGCACAGAGAGAGTCACTTACTTGCTGTTAGAACACAAGGAATGAAAAGGAAGTAAGTATGGATGGAAGGAGACCAGGAGCACAGACACAGCCACTTACAAGCTGTCAGGACACAATGAATGAAAGG
>JBBPTO010000304.1:0-35625 GCA_038094155.1 Pulveroboletus cf. aberrans | reverse complement strand
GCACCGGCGAGTTCACCATCCCCACGCTGAACGCCTTCGACCCGCGTGAACACGTCACGCGCACGCACATTTCATTCCAGCGCGACCACCAAGGCCTGCCTGTCACCAACTTCCGCCTCCCCCGCACCAAAACTTCCCCACTTGGCGAGGACGTCTCCTGGGCCCCCCAAGAAGGTCCAGCAGACCCCCTCGACGCCCTTCAACACCATCTCCACATCAACGACCCCCTCTCCGATCAGATGCTGTTGTTCGCATACCGCTCCCGAAATGGCCACAAACACCTCACCTGGGCCAAATTCCTCAAAACGCTCCACACCGCATTCAAGGCCGCAGGCCTAACCCCCCTACACGGACACGGAATCCACATCGGCTCCACACTGGAGTATCTCCTTCGCAACGTCCCCTTCGATGTCGTCAAGGTCAAGGGGAGATGGGCCAGCGACTCTTTCCTGGTATACCTACGCCGGCACGCACAGGTACTTGCCCCCTACCTTCAACCCACTTCCCAACTACACCAAGAATTCCTCCGTGTCACCCTGCCCCCGGTGCGCACTTGACTCATTGGTATGTTCCTCTATTCCACACCACCGACCTCCTACCACACGGGCATCTGGTGCTTCGCTGCATGCGTCAGTCCGTCCTCCTACACGTTGGGTATCGCAGCTCACGCCTCTCTCACAGATCATCTCAGCCTGGAGCTGGAAAGCGCTTCGCGCTTCTGCCCACACCCTCTCATTCCCCTTCTCATAGACACACACATCGCACATGTACATACCTAGTACATATGCTTACATGTCAGCATTTCCCCCCTTTTCCGGACATCCACAGTGACGTTCAAAGATGTGTCCTGAGGGAAATGGTATCCAACAAGTGTGTGGCAGAACTATCCCCTCCAGTGACTTCGTCAGTCTGACGACTTCGGTACCCCCAACACATTTTTTTTCTACGCAATTACACTATATACGTGGCTTAAAATGAGTCTATCTGAGCTCGAACGAATGTGAACGGAGCAGAAATGAGTGAGATAGCTGACGACCGACCGTCATGCCGAACCGTCACCTTTTGCGAGCTCCACAGCGGAGCTTGAAAAAATGGGAGCCTTGCCGAGAATGTGCCGAGTTGTCAGTCAGTTTGTGCCAGGCTATATGACGGGGCTGTTTTGCCTTCGCAGGACGAGTGGTCGAAGCAGCTAACGAACACGTCCACGACAAGCAACCACTGACCCTACTCACGAGTCGCAAATCCAAGCGGCTGGAACAGTTTCAGAACCTAAAGCTCGAATCAAAGATTACCTTACTGATCATGCTGGAGATGCCGATAATCCTCGATTTGCAGCACTCTTTCAAGCAGCTCTGGGAAAAACATGTGCTGTCAACATACCACAGCCTGGCCCAAATATTCATTCAGAAGAATCTGAGGGATCTGCTGCCACAGGGTCATATCCCTGTCATACCCAGCCATTTATGACCTTCACACCACAATGACAACACAATTTATATGGTACGTACCCACACAACATATATTGCACATACAGTCATTTCCAGCAAGCTCAACCCTATAATACCTACAACAATTCCTATTCACACATCATCTTCTAATCTGGATAAGCAGCCTTTCTCACTGCCCCCTACATTTTTATAGCCTTAGTCTCTAGCTGCTTGTCAATAAATAGCAGGTGTAATGGTCTGTGAGGAAGGTGTGACAGAATGTGACTGCTGAAGTCATCAGACTGACAAAGTTACTGGAGGAAATAGTAGCCAGTACATAGCTATCAACATATTCTGCCTTAGAAAAATAATAAGTTTCAAATAAACATTGTACAACATTTTCAGAATATTTATTAAATCTGTGAACAAATTTTAGCTTTCTGACAGAGGAAAAATAAGCTGTATTCAATTTATTTAAAATAAAAAGGATATTAAAACTCCATGATCTTCAACCATCCTCTGGACTTTTTCAATGCTCTCAAACCAACTCTGAGGTGGAGTTGATGAGCTGGCCTTGGATCAAATCAATACTTGTTAGGCTGGTCATGTACTGTCCCTTGCATACTTGCACATGCCTTTTGACATCTGTTACATCCCTTTGACATTGCTATTTTCTTTACTGTCTTTTTTGAAATACTTGGCATCATGAGAAAATTATGTAAAAAAACACCTCTCATCTTCTCCCTTCCATAGTGCCTCAACACTTCACTAGAATTTGACAGAAGCAATATCATTTGACTCAGAATAACTGTCAGAACATATTCTGGATGGACTAGCAGAGAGAATCAATCAAATCAAAATTTCAAAATTCTGGAGGGCCAGCATTTATTCTGCCAGTATGTCCATGTCCTTTTCTTTATGATTCAGACCTCAGGACAATGCCTCAGGCATGCCACAAGGTTGAGAAACAAATCCCAATGTGCAATGAGCCATTGTATGCTTCTCCAGTTTGCTTGACCATGAAACTGTTGCTTTTGGCCTTAGCATCTCTGTTTGAACTGTCCAGTGAGTTCTAGCCTACTATTGCATGCATCAGATGGTCCCAAACTCAGGTGATGAACCAAAGGAGAGGCAAAAGAAAGGCAGACACCAGCAGCTTTCAAAAACTGATGCTGATATATCATACATACCTGTCCTCTGTCATTGTGCTAATGCTAATTACATGCTGATTGTCATAGTTTCTCCTTGGTACCATTCAGAACACACCTGATCTATACCTCAATGAACTATGGAATATGTCGACTGACATGTGTGGTATTAAGGTCTCATGTTCCACAGTTTGGTGAATACTCCACAGAGCAGGATTCACAATTAAGAAAGTAAGTAATCATTGGTTATTTACAATGATTTTCTTAGAATCTCTCCAGATGACATGCATTGCAGCAGAATGGTCAGTAGAAAAATAGCTCGAATATCAGTCAAGGATTGGTAGGTATAGACCTGAGCAGCTTGTCTTTGTTGATGAAAGCTTAGTGGACCACCAAACAATGTATTGAGACTGTGCTTGATCAATTCAAGGCACTCAGGTGGTGCAGCATAATGTGTTTTTTGTACATGATAGATGGCGAGTACATATCAGTTCAGATTCACTGTTAACTACTGATTATACTATAGCTTCTCAGTTCTCCCTGCTCTCTTGTTGCAAGAGGGCATCCTATGTTGTGATATTGTCAAAGGCTCTTTCTGTACCACCTCATTCAAAAAATTCATTGAGCACCTACTAGATCTCATGCAACCTCAAACTTGGTGATTGTTATAGATAATTGTAGGATTCACAAGCATTCTGAGATCCTGGATGTGATACACACTAGGTAATGTCTGTGTTTCTTTTGACTTTATGACTGAGCTGATGATCACCCAGGGGCATGTGCTGTGGATTTTTACCACCATACTTCCCTGACTTCAATCCAATTGAACTTGCATTCTCAGCAATGAAATACCATCTACACAGGCATGGAGAATATATTTGGATGGCCATGACAGTGTTATTGAATGAAGATATATTCATTGTGTTACTAAGAGCTAAGAGTACTCTATGTAATTATGCTGGACAATGCATTTGGTTGGTTTGTGCACTGTGGCTATGTATGGTCCTTTCTTAATATAACACCCTTCACTACAATGTCATCCATTATGTCCTTTCATTGATTGTGCTGAGCATGCATCAAAAATTATGATTGCATAACAGTCATGATGTATCTTGTATCAATCAACTTCACGATCTCTGCCTAATTGATGCAGCACATTGAGGTAAGTGCTGTGTCTTTGCCACTGTAGAGTCAGCTAACATGAGGCACATTTTTACCATAAATACTTGTGCTGAGCCTTTTTGTGACCTCAGGCTTGAAATGTTGGGACTTCAGCATTGTCTTCATGTCTCCTCAAAAGCACAAGTGACTCAAGACTATGACCATGAGTAAGAGCAAATTTGAAGCTTGTGGTCATAATATTTCTGGTTTGTTTGTTTCTTATCTTTTGCAATTCACACTTCACACTGTTTTATTTAGGTGACCAGAAGAGGCTTGGCACCTGCATACAGTGCCACAAGCTCAAGATGAAGTGTGAGTCCCAGCCTGAAAGCACTACATGTTACAAGTGCACTTGTATTGGATTCTCTGAGATCTGTGATGCTCAGAAGACTCACACAGTCAGTGTGGGACACCAGCACCCCACTGACCAATGTCTAGGTAAGCACTATGCTAAGTTCAATAATCACATGTACTAATTTTGAGTAGTCTCTACATCTATGGATCAGGACCATGTAGCCCATGTTACCACTGATATGAGTGCTGGCAAGTCAAACATGGTTCCAGTTGGCTGCCTTTAGTCAGGCATGCTGCTGCTCCTACCCTTGTGAACAATCTCAATGCAATTCCTGAGGTTAATGAGCACAATAAATGTGATGTCACACAGGGTAATATTGATCCTTTCCTTAGCAATGACAATGGTACCCCTACAACCATCTTGTATAGTGTTGGAGACACAAGCAACTTCTTGTCTGCCCTTGCCACTAGCAGTGAGGCTAATGATCTTGAGTTAGACATGCACATGAGTGACCACAGTGAGAATTTTGACATGGACATCTCAGGTGGTGAAGATGAAGCACAACAGACTGGCTCACAAGGTGATGAGTCAGAACTTCAAATACAAACACTTATTCAACAAGCTTTCTAGGCCAAATTCAAATTAACCTTCACCAAAGGGAAGCAATGTCAAATTGATTCTACTACCAGCAAGAAGACAAACATCTCTGACATGAAGGACAACACTAGTATGTATTGTGTGTTCTGTCTGGGCATCATGAACTAACCAATCACTTTATATTCTCAGTATTTACTATTCAGTGCACTGCCCCAAGACTGAATGGATCAAATGCTCTATTCCAAGTAAAGTCTACTATTACATTTGATGACCTTCACAAGCAGGTGGCTGAGAAGATGAAGCACTATTCTGGCATAGTTCAGCTTTGATATTGACTGAGCTTCAGCAAACCTAAGGACAGATACACCTCAATCCAGTCAGATGAGGAGCTAGCCATGTTCATTGACCATATGCAACTGTACATTGTGCCTCTGCTTCTCTCAAGTGGGAAGAGGTTGACAAAAGCATCAAAGAACCCTACTGTACACTTTCAGGATGCTTTCCTTGAGGACAATTACCCAAACTGACCTGGGAAGGGGGTGAGTTTCCTTACCTTGTTTATATCATCCACTGCTTATGTCATCAATGTTTTACAGGGGTCAAAAGCTGGAGGACCATCTGATGGCAGTAAGCAAGCCCCCCTCCATTGAAAGTCCAGCTAGATGGAATGAAGTGTTGTGAGCAAATCATCAAACAGCTCCAGGAATGGTGGAGATGTGAGATACACTCAAAAAGACCTGATAGCATCACATATTGTTATTCACCAAGTGGCAGTGATGTCTGCTACCAGCTGAATTACAGTAACATCTTGTATTGGACCATAGAGATCATAAGTCATCTTTTGATATCCTGGGTGTAGTTTGCTGATGGTATGTACAACTAGATATTGGGCAATGTTATGGTTGATGAGAAGCCACTGGATATGCAAGTACATGCTCAAAGGGAGCATGAATGGTCATTGAGTATGCAATCAGTTGCTGGTGCCACCCCAGGTATGCAAACAGGCTACCCAGGCTTTTTGAGGGGCTATCTGCAGTTTTCTCACAACTTCTTTCAGATTGTGACATCATCACATGAAGGTACTGTGATCAGGATGCCATCACTGTTTCCTCAGGATGTGGCATTGCAAACCAACCTTACTGTACCATCTCATGGCTCATCACACTCAGCTTTGCCAACACTGCCTGTGTTCCTTTTCATCAATGACATTGATGTCAGGATCTGTGTGCTATGGAGGGGTAGAGATACCCAGACTCAGTTGCACAGTGATAGTGGAACAACTATGTTGTATTTACCTATGGAGGGGTAGAGATACCCAGACTACAGACATAAGTAAAAAAGGAAAGCTAGATGTAGCTAAAAGACTAACCTCAGTTGCACAGTGGTAATGGAACAACTGAGGGAGTGATTATGAAAGCAGACATCTTAAATAGTAATGGAGATCAGAGTGCATGAACTCCGATGTAACTCCGATGTAATGTCCGGAATAGGAAATAAGAGGTCCGAAAGGGAAAGGGGACATTACTGAGTATCAAGCCAACTCTGAATAACTCTGGAGTCAGAAGTTGTACTTGGTAGGGGAAAGCTTTGGAGTTGTGCAGAACAGGTCTGGAGTAAGTCGGAGGACCTTGGAGGAGTTATATATTTTGACAATCGAGCAGTGGCTGTCCTCCATCAACCAACATGAGATTTGGAGGTACAATAATGTTCTTATGTCTCATTTGCACCCATTCTCAAGGAGAAGGGTCTGAAATGTGTGATACATCTGAACTCTAAGTTTGTTCCAATGGCATCTCTTCAGAAATGGCTGGGGATTGATCTTGGCACTGTGATTTCTATTTTTACATATGCCAAGGAAGATTTTGAAGCAGTAAAGTCAGGGAGAGCCATGGTTGCTCAGAGTTAGACTATTTCTTTCATTTGATGTATTCATGATGCTGCTGCATATTGAATGTTTTCCTGACACACAGACAGTGTGTGTGAAACAATTACTGGTTGCTGTTATGATCAACCCCTTTTTCTTTATTGCTTACATATGCATGGGTGTCAGTCCCAATTTGGACATTCCTTTCTTTTTGTCGCTGACTATGATACCATGACTTACTGTCCGATTTCCATTGCACTCTACATGATTCCATTTGCTTTGTCAGTGACTCCATCCTTACCTATATAAACTCGTCCTCCTGTACTTGTATTTCCAAGCTAGACCTCCCCTTTGTGTACCTCAATACACTTGGGTCTTGCCTCATTCCTAGACCCTTGCCTTAAGTTCCTCATTGAGAAACCTCTCTGCTCTTTGAGACTTCGTAGTGCTCTTGAGGCTATGCTGTTCTAAGGGAAACTTCTTGCTCACCTCGAGATGATTAATCTCAGAGGAAGTCTTCTCTTTGATGTTCAATCATTGAGATAGAACAAGCAGAAAGCCTTGTTCTTCTAGAACCCTCATATCTTGTCCTCATAGAATGCCTTGCCACATTCTCCTAGTACTTCTAGACCCTATTTAGGGGCTATGCCTATCTCCACCTGAGGTATGTAGTTGTAACAGTTGCCTGTGAGGACAGGAGTAAGATGTACTACAACAGGATGATTTCTGATAGTAACTACTTTGGATCTAGGGATGATGAGGTGTTCCAAGGCAGTTCATTTCGATTTAAGAATGATACACATTAGTAATGAAAGGTGGCTAGTACATGTAACATACCTGATAGAAATATGTACTGATGTCCATGAGGAGATATTCAGTATGTGGAAGGGCTGTTTTGATGGTTGAGGAAATGGTAGAGAAGATCCTGAAAGCATCTTTTCAGAGAAGGATATCTGTAGAAGATGTGTGAGTAGACTTATGAGGTGGCATCCTTTTGATACAAGTCAGCTGTCATAATTTGAGCTTGAAGAGATTGTTTCATTGCAGTTGATATATGGCAACATTGTGGCATGCCCAAGGCATCGTTCTGAGGTCTGGACTGTGAAGAAAAGGACATGAATGTACTGGTGAAATAAATGCCAGCCCTCCAGAATTTCGAAATTTTGATTTGATTGATTTCCTCTACTGGTCCACTCAGGATATGTTCTGACAGTTATTCTGAGTTGAATGATATCATTTTCATTGCATTTCAGTGAAGTGTTGAGGCACTATGGGAGGGAAAAGATGAAAGGCATTTTTTTACACAATTTTCTCATGATGCCAAGTATTTCAAAAAAGACAGTGATACACTGTCTCACTATTTTCTTATTTCACCTTGACAGATAGGTATAGAATCTGACTTATTTCTGTGAAAACTTGGTATTTGCTTTCTGCTCTTCATTATATAACCAAGTTCTAGATAATGATCACATGATCATCAGTCCTTTACACTCTCATATTGTTTTATCATTCATCATAATGACAAGATACTTATGCCATTGGCTTGTATCTATATCTTACAAATAATTTTGGCTCTTTAGTCATGCTTTATGACTAGAGCCTATTCTTATATGATAGAGATGTATGCAGAAACAAATAGTCCTGTGAAGTATTTAGGGAGAACTTCCTTATGATCGCTTTCCAGTTCCTTCAAGTAACTCAGACAGTCAAGTTGAGTTTCCTCCTTCTCTGATTCTCTTAGATCCTCTATCTTGTGATACATTATTTACCCTTGGTGAGTTCTTTCACCAAGGTCCACAACCTTTTCTCTTCCTATCAGTCTCTTGACTGGTAGGAATGTCTGTTATCTCAGATGATGAGATAAAGGAATCTTTATATCTCTTTAGGTTATGAGCCCTGCCTAAGAATACCTTAACATTCTTTGTGTACATCTCTGTCACATACCTTTGATGCTATGAATGAACATATTGCTGCATGTTCTCTGGACTATTCTTGGTCATTGGAAATGCCATGCATATGGCACTACACCATCCCATTACTTATAGATTTGGATGCTCTTTCTTCATATCACTTTCACTTGGAAATATTATCATCTACATCATCAACAATTCTTTCACTCTTATCAATGAACTAATCAAAACATTACTTCCTTGTTGGTGACAGTATCTATTAGACCTGTCTCTCAAGAGGTTTGTGATCCATCTCTGAATCCACCAGCATCTTTAGAGAGACCATCCTTATTCTCATCATCTCATTTCTCATATCCATCTTGTCCTACTCTCATATCCCTGGTACTCTTTTTATCCAGGAGAGACATTGCTACCTCTGTATTGAAACACTCTTCTGCTTTTCTCTGCCCTCAGAAGCCCGATTGCCTATGTTCATCTGCTGAAATCCTGCCTGAAATTACCCATTCCACCATTATCTATCTTGTGCTTTTTGTGAGTGACATCTAGAAAAAAACCAGTGTTGTACAGGAAGATCTAGTTTGAGACATTTTCTGGTTCATAGAGTTGAAACCACCATTGAAAAAGTTTCATATCATGAAGAAGAACAAAAAATCTGAAAACCACTGTTTCTGTATCCCTTTCTGGTTCTCAAGGATTTTTTCACTTCACCAAACCACCATTAGAGAAAGATGTTTGATTTGTCAAATTCCCTTGTCAAATTTGACCACCAGGATTCATCACACCTGATCCTGAAACCCCTTCTTCAACTTTTCAGCCTCCTACATACTCACCTCATCAACTTCCAAATTACTCCCCTTATCATTCTGCAAATCCTTTAGAAGGAATCTCCTTTCACATAACCATTCCTGTCCTTTAAGCTTGCTTTACTTCAGATGAATTACAGCACCTTCAAAGATGTGTTGTGGATGAAATTGAAATCATCCATAGTGACAATATTGTTGAAGGATGAATCAACCAGAAAAGCAGTATTTTAAGAATCAATGCCTCTTCCATTGAAGAAAGATTGCCAATTGGTTCTTTATCAGGGAGAATACATATGTTATGATCAGCCCCTTTTTCTTTTGTCATGTGCTTTAGACACACATGGGTATGAGTTTCAACTCAGATGTTCTTTTCTTTTCATCACTGACTATGATACCATGACTACCCATCTGATTCCATCACATTCCATGGAGTTCCATTTGCTCAGTCAGCAACTCCTTCCTCACCTACCCTAAACTTGCCTTACATCTATATAAACCTCACTTGTCTGTGCATGTATTGCTAAGCTAGACCTCCCCTTCATGTATCTCAACACACTGGATCTTAGCCTCATCCCTTGTCTCTAGTCCCTCACTGGGAACTCTTAGTCCTTAGCCCCTTACCAGGAACCTCTTAGTTCTCTGAGACTTCATAGTGCTCTTGAGGCTATGCTGTTTAGTAAACCTCTTGTCACTCAGTGACATTAAATCATTGAGCAGTCAGTTCTTCTCAACATTTGATTGTTGAGACAGAGCAAGGAGAATACCTTTTTCACTTTGAACCATTGTCCTCTGTCCTCAATGAGTGGCTTGCCCCACTCTCCTTTGTTCTTAGTACCCTAGACTCTCTTTAGGGGCCATGCTCATCCTCTGCCTGAGGCAAGTGTAACAACCTATCCTTCTTGGAAACTGGTGACATGTTACCTTACAAAATTCACTCTAACTTCCCTCACATTGTTGAACATTTCAAAATATAACTGTGGAGACTACAATGACAGATCAGAGTATCCTTTCCTGCTCCTTCATGTACAAGGATGAGACTCTCTTTTCTGCCTACAGTGGTGCTGGTTGGGCCTTTCCTTTCAAGACTTATAACTCCACTCCATCTGCATATGTACATTTCCAAGATTTTAAGGTTTTAAGGTGAAATTTATCTCTTCCAATCAATAGATCAATTGACCCAAATGATCCTTATCATTTTGAAGATCCCCATGCTAGACTTCATGATTCCATGATGATTGCCAACTCATACTATGATGTATGGGGCTGATACTACCCTCACTGCTTCCAGAATCCTCCTGAATACACTGCTAGACAAACATGAGATTCAATCAAGAACAATGCACCATTTGGCATGACTCACCTGGATCTAAGCTTCACAAGAAGCTTCAGAAACAGTCGAAGAAAAACCATTTTCATGGAGAATGAGACTTCATTTATGAAGTTGTTGCTGGTTGATTTGAGGACACAAAGGTTTGCAACATTTGTAGAGAGTTCATGGACATGAAAAAGCATAGGAAAAGTGCACAAAATCAAAGGCATAAAAGTAGGCCAGATGTTTTATGAGCAATGGACATTATTTTCCTGGATGTATTGAGATCAATTGATAAATAGGATGATTGCTTGATGAATGGTGACTTCTATTTCCATTTGAAATGAGGCTGAAGAATTTGTTCACAAATATGACCACTACTACCATTCCTGCTGTTGCTGATATCAAGATTGAAAGCACAATCATTACTCACATTTCTATTCTTGAACAACAGAGTAACTACTATATCTGATCTGCCTGGGACCAATATGTCTTCAACACTATTGGATGCAGAAGTTTCTTTGATGAAACTTTTGCTATCACTTGCAACATTGCTACCAGATATGTTGACTCTTGAAAGCAATCAGATCAGAAGGTCCTTGGATATCTTGCTTTTACAATCAATGATGCCATCATCGACACAGTTCTCCCTTCCTCCACTCTCTCAGAATGCTTTGCCTCTCATGGAATTGCTGGGAAATTCTATTTCCTGCATAACATCTTTTGCCTTCACCTTAGACCCTCTCATGACACAGAAGACATCCATCAAATGATCTTGCTTTATCAGAACGTGCAAAATGCTGGTATGGTCTTGCCTGAATCACTCTATGCCATGATTATGCTTGCCCAACTTCCTGACAACTTCAACTCCCTTCACTCTACTCTGATTCATATCACAGATCAGAAGGACTTTGAAAAATGTTCAACAGGCTATACTTCAAGAGATCAACATTGTTACAATCACCTAATCTATGGTATATGAACATCCCACATCGCTTTCATGCATTACAATTGCTCTAGAAACTCTACATCCAAAGCTAGACTCTATGACACACAAACTCTATGCATGACCCCACAAATCTACCCATACATAAGGTATGACATTATATGCATTCTAGACTGCTCTAGACCATTCCATGTATTATCCATTACCCTTACCCCACACCACACCCTTAAACCTATTCATATATGATCTTCCATTCTTCCACAGCCTTGCACATCAGGCATGTACAAGGATATAGCAAGCTTTCATATGATCTCTAATATATATATTAGATACATGCAGACATCATAGACATCTTAGATTAGTGTACAATACATATGTACAAACCCCATGTAGTATATAAAGGACATAAATCAAGCCACAAAAGGACAGTCTTGTCCTCTTGGTGTTTTCTCAGCATCAAAGATGTCAATTCATTTATTCCCTGGCCTGCTAAGCAACCTAGATCCTTTAGTGATTCTGAGTTGTTTCAGACATCAGATCCTTGAAAGGTTGTTTCATATCCTCTCACTTAAGCAGAGATCTCTCCTTCTCTGTTTATCATACCAATGTGATTCACAGCGGTCCTCCACAGGAAAACCATCGGAAGAACAAAAAGAAGGACAATTGTTCTGACCACTCATTACAACCTTTCAATTTGAATCCTTCAAACAGGAAGAGACCTTTGAAATAAGGAAAGAGAGACTGGTATGAACATTGCCAATCATTTAAGGGAAAAGGGGAGCAGCCTGCTAAAGTGAATGAAGTCATGGCAAATGGAATTATAAGTTTTGATCTAAATCAGTACACTGAAGTTGATTTTGACAACATGGTCAATAATCGTGGCCCATGTGAACATTTCATTGATCACATGGAGGTTAAAGAAGAACAATGTTAACAATGTTCTTTTTCATCTGAGATAGCTGAAGCTGGATGAGATTATCCTGTTAACATTGACATGAATGATGGTATGGCTGGACCTTTGGATTTATTTCAAACTGTTGATTCTCTTCCTTACTCTGAGGAGAATTTGACAAGATACCCAAGAGTGAAGAGGTTGACAAAGAAGAAAGCTGAGAAATTTATTCTTGATGGTTTACCATCTAACTCTTTTATGCCTGGTGCTAGTATCAGAGACCTTTCTATTCCAGAAGAAAAGATCCCCTATATGGATGAAATAGAGCCTATCACCTTTGCTATCCTTTCTATCATGCAAAAACTTGCTAATTTGAAAGAGACTAGAAAATACCATAGCCATAAAGGTGTTGTTCCTGATAAATCTATTTTTTTTGGCCTGTATACTGTTGAAACTCTCCTGAGCTCCTTTGAACACTCTCACCGGATGATTGACAGTGGCTGCACTAATTACATTACCCCTTACCTTGATAACTTGATAAAGGTATCAAACAAGCCTCTGTGGCTAATGAATCAACTGTTGACATGCATGGTTTCAGATGTGTGATCTGAAATGGCAAAACATGCATCTGGGATGTTTGAGAACTTCTGATCATCTGGACCTCTGCCTCATGTTCAGATATCAATCTTCATTGGTTTCAGTCAACCTTGATTAAATCTGGAATGATTGCCTTGATCGCAACTAATGATTCATATCATCTTTGACATCATTGATTCAGACACTGTTTCAAGAGTGCAATGAGACACCTAGGCACTCAGACTTCTGACTACCTTTTCATATCCATTCTACCTGACACTTCACCTTGCAAAGGCTACACTTCAGGCAAAATGTCAGATTGTCCATTTGGTCTTTTGATCAGAAGAGTTGGTCACTGAAACAACTCAGAACCACTGAAGGCTCTAGGTCGCTCAATGGTCAAGGAGGGAGAAAAGAGAATAATGATTTTATGTCTTTGATGCTGAGGAAACATCAAGAGGACAAGACTGTCCTTTGGTGGATTGATTCATGTCCTTTATATACTACATGGGGGTTTGTACATATTGTACACTAATCTAAGATGTATGTACATACTGTATATGCATGCATCTAATATGTTATGATCATATGACATGTCATAGCCCTGTACATGCCTGATGTGCAAGGATGTGGAAGAATGGATGAGAATACAGCAAGTAAAACATGAGTTGAATCTTAGATAGGTGGTAATGGGTTAGAGTGTACTATTATGAACAATTATGAACCATTAGGGTTCGAATGGTGATAAATGTGTCAGAAGTTGAAATGGACTCTAGAAAATCCGGAAAAATGCTAGTAAATCAGTATTAAACGTGGAAATGATGTAGACCATGGATTAATTAATTGTAACACTACCCCCCTTCTATGAATCACATTCCAGGTGATTGAATGGGATGGCAGGCTCAGAGACAATGATCATATTATCATAGGGGTAGAATAATTTAGAAAAGTCATCTTCTGAAATTCTAAGGTGTCTTGGGGCACTTGGATTCAGCTTATAGCACTTGGAAACAGCTTCCTGTGCATTGTCCAAGGCTGACTTGGGTTCCCAGGTTTGATCTTCTTCTGACCAACCCTTCCAGTGAATTAAATATTCTGGACTTCTGCCCTTGAGTTGAGAGTCTACAATATAATCCACTTCATACTCTTCATCTCTATCTTCAGTTACCTGTACTGGTCCAGGTTGTGTTCCTTGTAGGGTTTAACCCAAGATATATGTACTACTTAATGAATTCTCATGGTTCTGAGGAGCTTCAGTTCAATTGCATTGCTTCCAACCAATTTTGTAATCTCATATGGTCCCAGCCATCACTCACAGAGCTTCTTTGATGCAGGGGTCAACCACAAGTTCTCAGTGGAAAACCAAACTTTATCTTCAACCCTATATTCAGCCACTTCAGAGGGATGCTTGTCAGCTTGTGCTTTCATCTGGTTTTGAGCATTCAATAAATTACCTAAAGTGTCTGCTCCATCAGATTAGCAAATTCTTCAGCAGCTGGTGCTTTAGAGACTCTTTGTTCAATGCCCATTCTAGGATGGTATGATCTAGTAACTTCAAAGGGTGATTTCTTGGTCAAAGCCTGCTTTTTAGCATTGTAAGAGAACTGTGCAATTGGAAGCCAGTCGATCCACATATTCTGCTTTTCTACTGTGAACAATCTAAGATACTGCTAGAGATTTCTGTTCATTTGCTCTGTCTGCCCATCTGTCTGAGGGTGATGGGCAGTTGATAATTTAGGGGTGATTCCAAGCCTTTTACAGATGTCCTTCATGACCTGAGGCAAACTGTGGCCCTCTATCTGATATAATAGACTTGAAAAGACCATGGTGCTTCCTACATTTGAGAGGTAAAGGTGTGCAGTGTTCAGTGCAGTCATTGTATTGTTGCAAGGAATGAGTTCAACTTCCTTAGGGAACCTGTCTACCACTGTCAAGATGGAGTTGAACCCATTGGATATAGGCAGATCTGTAATGAAATCTGCTGAGATGTGTTTCCATGGGGTGTCTGGCAATTATAGTGGGTATAGCTTTCCGGAAGGGGCTTGGTTACTTCCCTTAAATCTTGCACACCTGTCACAACATGAGACATACTCCTTCACATACTTTGCCATTCCAGGCCAATAGTACAGCAGTTCAATTGTCTTTTCATACCCTAGGTGTCCAACAACAGGGGTGTCATGGTGCAACTGCAAAATATGCAAGCACAAGTCCTGATCTGAAGGAACAAATATAATTTCTTTAGCATTATACAGGATTTCTTCCTTTGCTTCACAGATATTGAGTTCTTCACATAACTTCAATTCTTCTGATTTCTTCAGTCTTACTGTAAGGCATCTAATCTTCTGTTTGACTTGTTCCCCTTCATCAGAGATCAAGATTGTTTTCCTAATCTTCTCTGGTAGAAAAATTAGTACTCCTTTATTGTCATCTTCAATCCCCTGGATATGATCTTCTCTTCTGAACAAAGCATTTGCTTTTCCCATTGTAGATCCAGCTTTATGGATCCATTTAAAGTTAAATCTGGTTAAGTGTTGTGCCCATTGAGCCTGTCAATGATTTAGATCCTGTCTCTGCATGAACCATTCCAGATTTGCGTGATCATTCCAGATCTCAAATTCATGCTTTGCACCTTTTAGATAGTGTATCCAGAGTTCCAGTGATTTGATGACACTCAACATCTCTTTATCAGTTACTGGGTAGTTTCGTTCTTCTGAGGACATGAAATGAGAGGAGTAGGCAACTGGGTGCCATTTTCCTTCTTGCTCAATAGATAATACTGCACCAGTGGCATAGTCAGAGGCATCAGATTCAAGGCAGAAGTGTGAATCATTATCAGAAAATGCAAGTATAGGGGCTGTAGTGAACTTCTCCTTTAGCATGTCAAATGCTTGCTGCTGGATTTTCTTCCACTGAAAAGGGACATTCTTCTTTGCCAAATAATTTAGAGGATGAGCAACTTTTACATAGTTCTTGATGAACCTTTTGTAGAAGTTGGCCAGCCATAAGAAGCTCCTAACTCCTTTTACATTCCTGGGTTCTGGCCATTTAAGTATGGCCTTGACCTTTGAGTCATCCATATTGATTTCAGCTTTGCCAACAATCATGCCTAGGAAGTCTACTTCAGAGGCACTAAAGGTGCACTTCTCTGGCTTCACAAATAGCTCATTCTCTTCAAGGCGCTTCAGGACTTCCATAACAATCTTGTCATGTTTCTCTTGACTATCTGTCTTTGTGAAAATCATGAGGTCATCAATATAGATAACCACCACATCATCCATATCTGTGAAGATCTCATTCATCATTGCTTGAAATGTGGCAGAGGAATTGCACAATCCAAAGTACATCACAAGGGATTCATATGCTCCTCTGAAGCATACAAAGGCTGCCTTCCATTTATCACCCTCCTTGATGTGAACATTGTTGTATCCCCATCTGAGATCCATTTTTGTAAATAGCTTAGCACCCTTCAGCTTGTCCATAAGCTGAGATATCAGAGAGAGGGAATAGTTATTCTTCACAGTATGTTCATTGAGATATCTATAGTCCTGTACTATCCTCTTTGGACCATCTTTCTTTGGCACAAAGAATACAGGAGATGTCTGGGGACTCTTGAACTATCTGATGTAACCCTTCTTCAACTGATCATCAATGAATGCAGAGACTTTCTCTTGCTCCTGATGTGAGAGGGGTATAATGTATTCTTTCTTTGGCTTAAATAATTCCTTCACATCAATGGCATGATCTCATGGCTTTCTAGTGGGCATGTGCTTTGATTCTTGCTTTGCAAATATATGCAAGTACTTGTGATACTGTCTGGATACCAACTTTGCTGGCTCAGGATCAACCCTAGCTGGCTCCTCAAGAGCTGCTCTGATAGCATGCACCGCATAGGCACACTCTTCTTCCTTCTTCTCAAGCACTTTCATGAATACACTCTTTTATTGTAATAGATAACAAGTGTGAGGACAGTGAGTCATTTTGACTTCCCCCTTGGCCCAGTCAATCACTGGATTATGCTTCTTTAGCCAGGTATATCCCAGCATTACCTGGTTCTTTCCATGGTCAGTGACTTCAGATGCTCTGTGTCCTTGATAGTTAATGAAGATCTCAGCACTGTGGGTAATATCACCAGCGAAGTTCTTGGTTCTATCAACATTAAGTACAGGAATTCTGTTGCAGAGGGGCTTTAAGGGTATCTTGTTCTTTTCAGCCCATTTCCTGTCAATAAAGATTACATTTGCACCACTGTCCAGCAGTGCTTCTGCATTGATGAGAAACTTCTTGTCAGCAGGGGAGATCTGCAGCTTCATAACAATCTCCCTCAATAGCTTCACATATCTCATCTGGGATTTCTTCTGACTTGAAAGGATTTTTTGTATTTTGTAAAGTGGAATCAAGCACTGGTATGAAGTCCCATCCAAGCTTCAGGCTAGCTGAAGACTCCACTTGACTTTCAGATAAATCAGAATTGTCTATAGCAACCTCATATGAGATTACATCTTCTTTAACACCCATACCGATCATGCAGCCTTTCCTTTTCCCTTCTCATTGGTATGTATTTCCCATGGCATGCCTTGTCTCAGCAAGCTTTCCTGCATTTTCCCCCTTGATGCAAGACAGCACAGCAACTACTGCATCATTGGACTCTTCAGATACAGCTCTTCAATTTATTTTGAGGCATCCTTTTGTTTGGATTCTTCAAAAGCCCTGGAATCCTGTGTTCTCAATCTGTTTCCTTCAATTATACAGTGGCTCAAAAAAGTGTCCCAATTTTGGTGCATTTTAAAGAGTTTGGTTAATTACCAGTGAAGAAAATTATGCAAGGCTAAATACTTGCAGGAGCAAAGGTAGTATGTACTTGGGGCATGATTGAGGCTGAGAAGGTCAAATCTTGATAGAAAGTATGCCTAGAAGGCTAGTGGCAGTGATTAAGGCCAAAGGAAGACACACTAAATACTAAAAGTATAGAATTGGAATAATGCTCAAATAAGTGTCCCAATAATATGTCATTTTAAGAGGGCTGTAACTTAGTGGCATGACAACCGAATCACATGATCCAAGTGCGGTTAGGAAGCCCAGAGCAAGTACTACCTTTGGTCCTGCACATTTTTGGCTATGTTTGATTTTCTTCACTGGCAATTCACCAATCTTTTCAAAATGCACCAACATTGGGACACTTTTTTGAGCCACTGTATATACACCCCAGGAAAATAACATGGTTCTTCAATATGTTATTCCTGTCAAGGTTCTTCAAATGCTTATGGTGTTGTCTTCACTTGCTCTGTAGAACTGGAGCTGTGCACCTTTCTCTAATTTTTCCCCCTGGTGACCTGTTTGCAGGTATCAATGAAATACAGGATATCAGTTCCCAGTAGCTCATATTCAAGGTACAAGAGTAGTTGATAAAATTAAAGATTCTCCATCACACAGATTACCAGAACTGATGTTCAGTGAATCAAATGAGAAAGATCACAAACAAGCATACCTGATCATAAGCAATAATAAATTTCATGAGCTCTTGTAGAATTACTCTGGAAAATGCTGGAAGATCTCATCATGGTAAATTCTTGGTGGCATTCCAATGGAAACTCTGTTATTTTCTTCAGAGAGGGGGTGGAGGTGATAGTTTGCTGTTTGCTGCACCAGGCTGGTTGAGTGCATGTCAAAGGGTGTTGTAAGTGTAACTTTTGTCAGTGGCAGCTTTGATAAATGAAGCACACAAGGTTTAGTTTTCTTCTTCCATCTTATTGAGATAAAGGAGTGAATGAATGAAGTTAAGGTGGCCATAAAGTGCAGTTGTTGAACATTTTGACAGGGATTCTCCACTACATTTTCCACCAATTTCACATCTGTTGGAGGCAAAGGTACTTATTACATTAGGCATGGCCTTTATCCTTTCATAAAAGAACTGATTGTCATGCATTATGTTCTGGCCTGCACCCAACCAGCCTTGATTGAACCTGTTCATACTGTGCATCATTTAAGTAATGATTCACTTCAGAAAATTTCCAGTATTATCACATTTCATATCATTTTTAGCAGTTATTTGGAATCTGAATTTCAAACCCTTCTGAATCTTCTTTCTGTTGAAATTGATCAAAAGTTCAGAGTTATACCACATGTGCACATCAGAACCAGATCTCCACTATTGAATGTTTGAAGCAATCCTGTTCTTCATAAGGAACAAACCCTTTCTGATCATTTACTGCACATCATTCATTGCATGTTGAAATAGAGATAATTATAAATACACTAGCCATAATTCAATATGAGATTATGAGATGATAACTTATCCCAATGTATTTCTTGTCTATACTGATATTGATCTTGGCATTAACATTCATTCTTCACCCATATATCATATTGCATGTTTTCATGTAACACCACATGTGTTCAGTGATCATTCCAGATTTGAGAGTAAATCTTGGTTTTCCAGATGATGGAGGCAAAGTTGTATTAAAACTAAGTAAAGGAAGTGCCCACTCAGTTGCTGCTCAGGAGTGGCAAAAATGATGGAGGGAGTTCTAAGATAAAAGCAAAAATAAGTATCAATGGGTGAAGGCACTATCACACCTCCTTCAATGATCTTCAACTTACTCTGACTGGAGTAAGTCAGATTGTATAGCTATCTGTCATGGTGAAATGAGAAAGTAAGGGACAGCATGATGAAAGAAACAGGAATGTTAAAAGGTATGTGTCAATGCATGAGGGACTGTGCCTGACCAGCCCAACAAGTGTCAGTCTTGTCTGAGGTCAGCTGGTCAACTGTAAGATAGAGTTGGCTTGAAAGCATCAGAGAGGCTTGGAGGAAGCTCAGAAATGGTGGAGTTTTAACATGTTGGCAGGCTGGAAGTCAGTCAGAGGTGTCAACTTGTTCAACTGGAAATCAATGTATGTTTCTTACCATTCATTAACAGTTGAAGGGAGTTTAGTAAAGTCTGCTTGAAAATGATTTTTTTTTTAAATCCAAGACTTGGTGGGATTGTAAAGCCAATATTTTTGAAGTCATGGTCTGTCAGATATATGTGAGTAAAGGAAGCCAACCACACAAACCACAATTACTATGTCAAGATAAGAATGCTGCTTAACAAGTGAACTGTCAGTCAAAGCAGATCTATTTTACTACCTCCTTTCTGCATGCTCCAATGAATTGCCACTGAACTATTTTAGTTGAGTAAACATGCCCACAAGTGGCCTCAGACAATTATGGAGTGGTGTAGCTGGTTGATTAGGTTAAATAAATGCAATGGTACTCACATGCAGAAATATTGCCTTGTATACTATTTGCTGGGTCAATGACTTAGACAGACTATCAACAGAATGCATAGTTCCATATACACCACATTATTATCAGATATTCTCAGTCCTACTACACTGGATAACAGGACATGCTACTACACACATCAAGAATTCCAATATATTAAGTTTCTGATAAGATATTTCAAAAGAAGAATTAAAATAAAATATGTAAATAAGCCTTACAAGCATAATAAAATATTTTATTTTGATGACAGCCAAAATAGTAGTCACAAGCTTAACTTTAAGTGGAGTTTACAAGAGATAAAAATCTTATTGATTATATAATCTTTTGTATCCATAAAAAGATTTGATGAAAGTAAATATTATGACAGAACTGTTATTGTTCTCAAAATAATAGATTTTGATTAACAATGGCATGTAAAATATATCATTTTGTAGAGGGTGTAACATATATTATTTTGAGAACAATAACAACTCTGCCATAATGTTTACTTTTATCAGACATTATAAAGAACACAAGAGATTATATAATCAATAAGATTTTTGTCTCCTGTAAATTTCACTGTAAAGTTAAACTTGTGGCTACTATTTTGGATGTCACAAAAATAAAATATTTCATTGCACTTATAAGCTCTACAGTGCTCAAAAAATGTTGGTACATTTTGAAATGATTGATTAGTTGCTGGTGATGAAAACAAAAAAGGATCAAACACTCGTGGCAGTGAAAATAGTACTTGCTCTGGGCATTATAACCCTGCTTGGATCATGTAATTTAGTTGTCATGACACTGAGATCTGGTTGTTTTAAAATGACATGTCATTACTTATTTGAGCATCATTCTAATTCTATACTTTTGGTATTTAGTGTGCTCTTCTTTGGCCTTGTGCACTGCCTCTAGCCTTTCATGAATGCTTTCTATCAACACTTGACATTCCTTAGCCTCAATCTTGCCCCACTCCTCTATAATCCTCTTTCAGAGTTTCCATACTCCTCTAGCTGGTCTTGAATAGTTATTTGGCTTTTGTTTCAGGAGTTACCAAACATGTTTGATAGGGCTAAGGTCTAGAGGCTGTAGTGTCCAATTCAAAGCTTGATTCCATGAGATTCTGAGCTTTTTTGAAGGAGTGCTTGGGGTCATTATCTTGTTGAAAGATAATGTCTTCCTCAGAAATATCAGAATTTTCCATGCCGGAATGCAGATTATCCTTCAAAATAGAGGAATGACTCGAGTCCAGTCCTCTACACTCCAGTTTTGATACCTGTGAGCAAAGGCTAGCCTCTGTTTTCTATGTTTAACATATAAAAAAGGCTTCTTTTTCTTGACTATAACATTCAAAGAAGCAGACTTGAGGACATTACAAATGGTCCGGGATTAAATTGGAGAGAAGAGAGCAGAATTGATGAGATGGGTGGCTTGAACTGCATTTTCAGCCTTTTTAGTGATAATGCTAGAGATAATTCTTCTTTTATGATCTTGGAAAAATGCATTAGCCTGAATTTTTCCTTCTGTAGAATGCATTTTTCGATGAATTTGGCCACAGTATACATTCCCAGACCAGTTTGAGAGGAAATATGATGAAGAGAGGGACAAGATTCAGATAGAAAGAAAATATTGGCTTTCATAGAGGTAGAAACAAACTTCATGATGCTGTTGATTATCTAAGTGGGATGTGTATTATTTATGCATCTCAGAATTATTTATTCAGGGTCAAGGCATAGCCTTCATCAGAAACTGTCATATTCCTATGCCATTTACTAAATAATAAATCACAGCATTATGCTCAAATACATAAGTGTTTTGATGGCATGTCATTTTAAAATGAATATATCTCAGTGACATAACACTTAAATCACATGATCCAGGTGAGGTCAGAATTCCCAGAGTAAGCACTTTTGCAAGTATTTGACCTTATTTAGTTTCTATTACCAGCAATTAACCAATCTCTTTAAAATGTACCAACATTAGGACACTTTTTTGAGCCACTGTATTTACATATCTTATTTTAAATTCCATTTTCCAAAGCATTAGAAGCAGCTTAAAATATTGAAATTACTAATGTGACAATAAGGTCATTCATCTCCTCTTGGGCTTCTTCTGCTCTCCCAGACAAGTTCTTTCTTCCAAGGTGCTGCAGCACTTCATGCTAATGTTTTAACATATTACACAGCTTATTTTGGCTTGCCCCAGTAATATTGGCACATCTTTATTGTGCTAATACATTCAGTTCATCTGCCAGCACCTCTGGTCCATCTCAAATATCCACTAGTGAGTATTTCTTCTTCCACCACTCCCATGCTTCCATTCCTGTTGTAATATGTTCTGCACCTTCTTAGGTCAGTTTCACAGGTCTCTATCTGTGCTCAATGCTTCTGATGCATTTACATCTGTTATGATTGGCCCCTTCTTCTCTAGTCACATTGTAAAACAGCTAAAGACCCTGAAATGAAGTCCTAAGGAAAATGTAAGGTGCAAGTGTAGTTCTTGTCCCAAGGGGATTGAAAAGAGAATCAGGAAAAAAGAAGAGGGCTGTAGGAAAGGCTCACTGAATGTTGACAGGACACTAGAAAACTAGGGTCCAGCTTTTCCCTGTTTGGTAGGGCTAGAAAACCAACTATATTTGCAGGTTTTGACTGGGACTTGAAGGGAAAGGGAAAACCTCAGAAACTGAACTTAGAGGCTTATAATCTATGGTGGTGGATTGCATACAGTCTATAAACTAAGTCCTAGGTACAAGAGTCTAATTCAGGCACACCTGAATGATGTACAGTAAAAGAAACATGAAAAAGCAGAAAACTCCACCTAACCTGGAGTGTCAGAATGTGATCTGAGGTGCAGGAACATCAGGTCCAGTGTGTGGAAATTTGGGTCTGGAACATGGGGTTGGAAACTGAACATCAAACTTCAACTGGCTTGACTCAGGTTGAGATGAATGACAGTAGAATGGTCTCGAATTTGGTAGGAGCACAAGATAGAGGCTATAAAGTGATGAAAGAGGATATCACTGTTTCCTACAACATGCCTCTCATACTTACACATGGATATAAGTCCCTACTCAGACATTCTTTTCTTTTAATTGCTGACACATATACCAATCACCCACTGTTTGATCATATTTCATACAATTTCACTTGCTTCATTGGTAACTCTTTTCATGCCTACTCTAGATACACTCTATGCCTATATAAACTTCATAAACTCCCTCATGACACAGATTTAGATACATATATATGTGCACATTCTGTGCATTCCTTCAATATGCTAAATTGCATAGATTAAATTTCTTAGTCAAATCCATCCCTTGACAAAACTCCCATCTCAAGACACACTATAATTTGATAACAATAGCAAGAGGTGTGTATGTAAAAATATGGGAGAAAGATTGAATGACAGGCCTATACAGAAGACAGTAAATTTTGAAGACTGGTCACTGATGATATTGAATTGTATGACATGAAAAGCTGCTGGAATGGCCTGTAAGATTGATTATAAGATGAATGATGATTTACATGCACAGATTTCAGAGGATAAATTTCTCCAATATTATGGGTTCTTCACAACTGAATTGACTTTCAATAAGACAATAAACTTGAGCACAGCAGTCAGAGGGCTAAGAAGTGGTTTGCAGAAAATGGATGTGCAGTTATGATATGGGCATGTCAATCTTCAGAGATCTATTATTGCTAAATAATATGTGTAGCAGGATAGAAAAGTGAAAGAAAATCACATTTTGTTCTGATTTTAGTACCATTGATTCCAGATGACAAAGAGTTCAATGAGCAGAGTAATTAATTTAGCAATATTATGCAACATGAAAGGGGCATGTATGAACAGTGACTCAAGAAAGTGTTTTAATGTTGCCCCTATCAAGCACCTCTGGAAAATCCTGAAAAAAAGCTCAACAACTATTTAAAAGCATCAAAAGGAGTGTGACCATTTTGAGAAAGAATTGCAGTAGATTGGGAGAAGATTGAGGTTATGCAGTATCCAAGATTAATAGAAATAATGATAAAAGTCTAGAGGCAGTGATAAAGGTCAAAGAAGGACATATTAAAAACTACAAGTCCAGAATTGAAATGAGCTCAAAATGTTTTACAATGATATGACATTTACACATCCAAAACTCCATTACAACAGCCAAAAAAATAAAATTCAAGAGCTATCAAGATCAAGAAAGGAAGTATGATAACACAGGAGAGGAAATGAGTCAGAATTAAGGCTAAGAAGTATAAAATATTAATATAAAGAATTCACAGAAGATTATAAGCATATCATTTTACAAATATCTACCTGTAGAGCAGAGAACATTTTGCCTATAGAGAGAAACCCTGAAGTTAAGATTAGAAAGAAATGAAATTATATGCATATATGTGTGAAGGATATACATATTATGGAAGTGACAAAAGGGTTTTTGAGAGAAGCAAAGAACTTTCTCAACACCTATCAACAAAAATTCTCAATTGACAACCATGAACAATAAAGGAATTTCTGGTAGAACCTTTTAAACCTTGTAAATTGAGCTTTATTCTGGCTATCACAATAAATCCAATTCTCAAAGAGTAGAAAGTCATATATCCCACAAATCAATTCCTCAGCACAAACTCATATTTAAAACTTGTGCAAGATATAATATAATTTGCAATGCAATGCAGTATCAGTACATCAACCGAATCATTCATGCAAATCCACTACATGGAGAATGATGCCACCAGGAAAATAAGTGAATCAGGTAATGTAGTAACAACACATGATATAAATCTATGTATATACATTATATCTAGTATTGTATATGTCATTTTATTTATAATGGTAGATAGAACAGTTCCATACATGATGGGTTTGCATGAGAGATTCACTTGATGTACTCATACTGCATTGCATTGCAGATTGTATTACATCTTTGCAATGTGAGTTTGTGCTGAGAGTTTGATTTTCAGGATATTACTTTATCATATACTAACCAACTCATATGTATAATTTGCCAAATATAGACTATGGTGCATATTCTCATGCAGGGAATATGCACATATTGCAATTAATTTAATAAAATTTATGTCTTTTTATTTTGAATTGTATTGTTTTGGAGTAATTTAATTCTAAGTCTCAATACATGGTAGCTTTGTTACTATAGTTAAGCTACCTGAAGTCCATGAGGACATCCAGAGTGATTCAAACTATGCTAGATCTTTTGAATTGGATCCTACAAGCTGCATCTCACAGCTGGGTTGTCATTCTTGCTTCATTATATAAGTTGACCCAATCTTCAGAATGATTAAAACAATCAAATTTTCTAGGCCCAATTCATAGCCTGCTGGACACCTTTATTAAACATGAAGTCGTGTCTTCACATTAGCACATCTTTCCAATAGATTTTACCATGTGCCTCAGATCACTTCTTGTGAATGGTTGCTTTTCACTCAAAAGTACTATCATCTGCATGTATCCTGCCCTGCACCCTCCTTTCTAGTGCAAGATTCTCAAATACAGTCACTAGCATTTACTCAGTCATTGAGTAAATATTTCATGTAGTACTTCTATTTATTGCTTGAGAAAGTATGAAAAATGCATTGAGTGATGAAGAACAAAAGAAGAAGAGAAAGATCAAGATGTTGAAAATGGAGAGTTTTTAAAATCTCCAAAATATGATTTGGTTGCAATGGCCAAGCAAATGACTGACATAGCCAGAAAGTATCGACAGACAATTGCTATAAGCATGAAATTATAATAGCACTTTGTTTTTAGAGTTCTTATTGGACTTGATTGACAAAGAAAATAATACAGAACATATTTAGACAAATTCTGTTCAACCAGTATTAAAGTGCATTTCTACTGCCAACAATTTAGTTGTGTGTACTAAGATAAATCTATAGGTATCTTCTAGGATGTTTGTGATAAATCAACCTTTCAGTAACCCTTTGATCAGCACCATTTTTCACATGAAGTCTGTCTGGACTGATGCTGCCCCAACTGCAAGACCGGAGTCTGGCAACTCTACCTTGTATCAAGGCAACAGTATTTCTGTCAGCACATTTAATGCTTTAGCAATCAATATTCCTTTATCAGTGTTGAAAATGGTTGCTGTATCTTTAATTGAAGCTTATAAACAGTCTGCTCTTTGTGCTCTGTGGGAAAATTGCCAGCATCTCCATTATTATTTTGATTGGTTTACTCTTGTCAATAATTTGATGGTTTAAGATTTTTTTTACTTTCAGTCAAACAATCTGTTCACCTTTCATATTCTTCTGACAAAGGTCAAGGATTGATGTTATGGCTGACCTAAACAAGGGCAGGCATAGAACCTTTTGGGGCTTTGGACTTAGCCATGGACAAGGGGTAATGGAGCTTGACTATTGCCAGACATCTATGAGGAGCCTACCTACTAGTGAGGTTTGGTGATGAAGGGTGCTACCAAGCTAATGGTAGCTGAGGATACTAAGGGTGGTTCAGAGTGACAGAGAGTGAGGAGGTGTCAGGAGAAAGGTGGCAGGTCACGAGAGAAAGGTACAAGGAAAGGTAAGGTTAGACTAGGGTTTACATGAGAGATGATGTGGGTTTATATATATAGAGGAGTCTAGGGCAGGCATGGAAGGTGAAGGAGTATGGTGGAAGGAATCACTGACTGAGCAAGTGGAATGGAATCACATGAAATGTGATGGAAATGGATGGTGAGTCATGGTATCATAGTCAGCAATGAAAAGAAAGAAACATCCAAGTTGGGACTTATACCCATGTGTATGTAAGCAATAAGTCAAGGAAAAAGTGTAGTCCAGGATAAATCATAACAATTGACTTCTCAAATTTGAAGCATTCAAATATTCTCCAAATTCTCATTTACAATTCTTCTTTAATATAGCTGCCAGCATTTAAAGCTGACCAGGCATACAATCAAGTGGTCTTCTGACTCACACTAAACCTCAGAGGGTATACCTTTGGATATAGCTAACAGTAAGTGACTTCTACTACTGCTTGAAGAAATAATGTCATCCCCAACTGAGTCAGTGGGATTTCTATTCACCAATCATGCACCCTAGGGAAGGAAGGCAATGCTAACAGCTAGTTAAGCTGAGTGAGATATGTGCCAATACATGCCAGTGGAGACAAGATTCTTCTGCAACTAGTGAAACTGGTCAGGGCACTATACAATGCATGCAGCCCAAGCCAGTGCATGGTGGAGTATAGCTACAGTATTGGATAAGGAAGTAATGTAACCAAAAGTGTCACAAGAAGTTCCTGAGCTATCTATTAACTGGTATAAATATAAATAGTACAGGTCATGCTTGGTTACATTTGTACCATAATATCCACATATAGTAACCATGGAATGTCATGGAATATTAAGGAAATTCTGATCTACAGCTTGCTCTAGGGCTTGTCAATGAAATCTTTGAAGCCAGTCTGATCCATTGACCAGTCAGCCAAATTTAGAATCAGCCAATGGAAATTGCTGAGTCATAGATAGAAGCCCTCAATGGATTATAAAGTCATAATGAGTCTGAATCTTAATAGAAGGTGATATGTAGAACCTTCTGAAATTACCATGGAAATGCCTGTGCCATGTGACTAATCAAGTAATAAATCATATGATGGATCATGTGACATTCCATCTTTATTTGTGATTGAAACATTAAATGAAAAGAAAAGAAAAAATGAGGAAAATGAGGAAGAAAGGGCATATTGTGTCATATCATAACACATTTACCATCTGAGCACAATAATATCATGGCTTAAGAATGATGCTCTTATTAGAAATGAAGTCACAAGACCTCCTGGATATGTGCCAGTAATTTCACTGTTGAGCTATTGATGAATACAGCATGGGCAGCTTACTAACAGAGGTTTGCCTATTGCAATTTGTGCTGAATTACAATACCAACTTAAGGGCTCAAGGTAAGAAATGACAGGTTACCATTTAATACCACTCAAACACTGGCACTGGACTTCATCTGATTGATCATCATGCAACTAGATTTGACCAAGTAATGCTATCATATTAGGAATGAGTCATCAACATGTTGCAATCAAGTGTAAAAAGTTCACATGCTGAAATTTAAATCCAGGGCCTTCTGAAAATACAGTGACCTCCAAACCATTGCAATGTTTAATCTCAATGCAGTACATGAAGTCTCCTGCAATACCCTGTAGGAATTCTGCTTAGCTTTGGCAGGACCAAACAAAGTATTAACCCTTGGCTACAAATAGATTTGAGGATCCTGTGATTTGACTCAGAGGCTGGGAAGATGTGACCATATTAAATCAGCAATACCATTGCAACAGTTTTTCACTTTTGTTATTAAGGGGGTACTTAATACTTGGTATAGTCTCCTCTTGCCTTGATCACTGCTTCAATTCTTCTAGACATATTCTAAATCAGCTTTTGACACTTTTTAGCTGGTATTTTATTCCACTTCTACTGAATCATATCCCACAACTTCAAATTTCCATTAGGAGGGTGCTCATTCTCTGCTAGCCTTCATTTTAGATAACTCTAGATATTCTCAATGGAGTTAAGGTCAGAAGACTGTGCAGGCCATACCATAGTGCTAAAATCTTGCTCATCTAACCACTTCTTGACCTTCTTGCAAGTATGCTTGGGTTCATCATCCTGATGAAAAGTGATATCAGATGGATCAAGACCATATTATTGCATGATTTCTTGTAGTTCATCCTTCAAAATTTGAAGGTATAATCTTGGTAGCATATTCAATTCGATTCCAACCCATGCATCCCCACATCATCAGAGAACCACCTTCAAACTTGACCGTTTTCTCAACCAGCATATTACTAAGCCCTTTTCCTGACTTTTTCCAAGCACATTTGTGCCCATCTGATCCAAGGCAATTGATTTTGATCATTAATAGCTCAATCTCTAAGGGCACAGGCAAAATTCAAATGAGATTTACAAGATTTGACTATGAGAAGGGGGTGTTTGAACTTGTCTACAGCCCTTATACCACTTTTCTTCAAGTGGCAACATGCTGTGGTGGTACACAGAGGCTCCTGGACAAGGTGGGTCAGACTGTTTGTCACCTGAATAGCATACTATGCTTTCTCAGAATAGATTAGATAAATAGCATAATACAATTGATAGAAGGAAGCTTGAATAATTGACCTCTAGTAGCATTATAACCACATGAACAGATAACAAATGAACATATTGATATTGAATGGAGTATTAGTGCTGGGAAATTCATAAGTAAAACAGATAAAGTAACTTTGATAAGTGTATGCATGGCAAGTATCACCCTCACTTACAAAGCCACTTATTTTTTATTTAGGTGTATTGAGGCCATTTGTAGTTTAATTTCTCACAATTCTAGGTTTACCACATCAACTTCAACATCTATTAAAATACTTTAGCATTCTTTGAAATGAAACTGTCATAAATGGAGCTTTACAAGAATTCAGCTACCTGTCAAACTCACCTGCTGCATTCTATGAGACTTGAATATCATGCTATTAAAACTAAGTATAGGGGGAGTATACCTACCACATTGATTAACTACATGATAGTAAGTATGGTAATAAAAAGACTTACCAGAGTCACTGCCCAGGAGTGGTAGAAACAACTCAGGGAGTTGCAGAAGGACAGAAAGGCAAACAACAGAGCATATCAAAGAAAATGAAATGTAGAAGACATGTAAGATATCTCAAAAGGTATGCATGAATATGTATGGAATAGTACCTCACTGGGATAATACTTATTGGTCAGGTCTAAGGTTGATGCACCAACTCTGGATGAGAGGTAACTCCATTACATTGAAGAGTGTCAGAGGAGTCTGGAGGACGGTTCTGACAGAGATCATGCCAGATATATCTGACATACACTATGGCCACAGTGATGTCATTTTCTGAACATTTCATGCGCTCCAGAAAACAGTTTTGCAATACCTTCAAGTCAGCCATGCCCATCAACTCACTTGTGGTCTCCAGGATTTTGACACACACACAAGAACTTTTCATAAATCTCATTACTATCACCTAAGAAAGGGATCAAAATCTAGCATTTGCTGTTGTGAAAGGTTGGTCTGCCACAGCTATAAGCTGAGAAGTTAGAATAGCAGGGATCAACACAAAGAGCTCATGCAAAGGATTCTAATTTAAAAAAAAATCACTTGGAAGATAATTGAAATGTTCAGATAACATCTCAATGCTGCTATTATCTCACTGCTTACTTTTATACATTCCAGCCATTGAATTTTTTACCATCACATGCAACAATATTATGACAGAAGTTATACAAGCACTTTTATTTGGATTGTTGGAACTGACCCCTATGTCAGCAGCATTTCCTGGTGGATTTACTCTTCAAGAAGAATCAATTGTCATATGAGAGGTACTTTCCTGTGTGTGAAATCAAGGTTGCATATTTTTTATGGTTCTTTTTATTCAGATTATCAAGGTCTTAAAAGAGTGGAAGACTGGTGATTTTTGGGTAATCCAAAAGGCTAATTGTGTTGGTCACATGTCAGCCCAACATCAGGCCAATATTTAATGTTACAACTTGATAAGATTGAAGGGTTGTTTTTTACACTCTTGTTCTGATTAACTTCAAATATCAAAACTAAAAGTCAGCAACAACAATAAGCCTTTGGCTCACTATTTTTGCTAACTGGATACATTGCATATTTTTATTCTTGTTAAAAGAACTCATTAATAAATGTAAGCAA
The DNA here is from genome assembly GCA_038094155.1 of Pulveroboletus cf. aberrans. Classification (NCBI taxonomy): domain Eukaryota; kingdom Fungi; phylum Basidiomycota; class Agaricomycetes; order Boletales; family Boletaceae; genus Pulveroboletus; species Pulveroboletus cf. aberrans. The sequence continues at coordinate 4,772 of JBBPTO010000304.1, read as the reverse complement.
AATTCTAATGACACTATTACAACTGCTTCCTTTAATAAGAACTGTGATGGATGTAACTGAGCAACTCATTTACAAGCAGAGTGCTGCAGAGACTCAGTGAGCATTCACTTTCACCACTGAATTCAAATTATAATGATGGCATTGACCCCCCATTTGTGCCTTTTGCCCAAATGTGACCCAATGGCTAGTTTTACCATAATGGTGGAATGCAAAATGTGGACACTCCATGATAGTGCTGCAATGCACAAATCTGTATGTATTCAAATGTGCATATCTTGATGCACACACATTTAAATTGATATAATGTGAAGAGATAAGTGCAAATCCTTACACATACTGTGAGCTCAAAAATGCTTTCAATGTTGGCATCATTTGTAGTGTGTAATGCACACTGCCTGACTCTGGGAATTTTTCTTACCTTTGGTGGAGTTATAAATAGTAAATACTCTTGGCTATCACATTGGTCCCTGAGTTATGTGCTGAAATTCACATGGTGCAGAGATTTGGCCATTTTAAAACACTGATATCATTGAAGGGGTTTTTGCACTTTTGCATTGGTGACCAGGATCATGATTATATAGTAGAATAATTGGCTTTATTTGCTTGTACAAACAAAGACATACATGCCAATAGTATGTCTGAGTTTAAAAAAGTTCACACACCTCTTAGTTTTGAACCACCATCATGATTACATCTCTCTCTTAATAAAATTCTATGATTTCTCTGCTTGATGCTGGCCAATGTGGTGAAGCCATTGCCAAGAAAACTGGTGTCAGCCCTTTCACTATATCCAAACATCACTCCAAAAGTTGTTCTACCCTTTCCAAAGCTGTGGCATGCCACTCTTGCAAGCTTTCCCCTACCAACATTTACCATTTCCAACAACTTATCAACTCTGGCAAAGCTGAAAATGCTTTTAAAGTGACCAAAGCCCTTACCAACATCATTAACCAACCTCTCTCTTCCAGTACAGTCTGTTTTTACTTGAAAAAATCTGGTATGAAGGCTATGATGAAGTCCAAACATCATAATCTCTCTACTAGACATCACAAAGCTCATTTGAACTTTGTTTTGCTCACAAGGATTGGACTCTGAAGCACTGAAAGGTGATATGGTCAGATGAGACCAAAATCAATCATTTAGGGTTAGATGAGTGCAAATGGCCATGGAAAAAGGCAGGTGAGGGGCTCAGTGATAGGTTGGTGCAAGGAACCCTCATGTTTGATAGTAGTTCCATGATGATATGGGGCTGTATAACTTGGAAAGGGGTGGGACTTGCCACCAAAATTAATGGTAGGATGGGTGGTGACCTTTACCTTCAGATTCTGAAGGATGAACTTCAGCAAACACTGAAGTATTATGGTCTTAATTCTCCTGACATTATTTTATTTTTTAGCAAAATGATGACCTCAAGCATACGTGCAAAAGGATCAAGGAGTGGTTAGAGGAACAGGAATTAAGGACTATGGACTGGCCTGCATGGTCACCTAACCTAAACTCTATTGAACACCTCTGGAGTTATCTCAAAAGAAGGCTTGCAAAGCATGAAAACCCTCCTAGTGGAATTCATGAATTGTGGAAAAAAGTTAAAGAGGAGTGGAAGGGAATACTGGTTGAGGAGTGTCAAAAACTAATTGAGAGCATGCCTAGAAGGATTCAAGCAGTGCTCAAAGCAACAGGAGATTATACAAAGTACTAATAATACTCAAATACCCTCGTAAATGCAAAAGCTCAAAAACTCTTTCCATGACATCACTGTTTTAAAATGGCCATATCTCTGCACCATGTGAATTCTATTACATGACTCAGAGACCATTCCAATAGCCAGGAGTGTGCTATAGTTATAATTCCACAAAAGCTAAGTGAAAGTCCCACAGGGGTAGGTAGTGTGCATCACACAATGCAAATAAGGCCAATATGAAAAGGGTTTTTGAGATCACTGTATGAACATGATATGAACATTTTCTAGCCTTTGAAAAAAATTCTTCAACTTTCTCCCAATACTCACTCTTTCCCTTGAGTACCTTGTAGTTGAAAATTTAGTATAACTTTTAAATTGAAAAGTGGTGTATCAAATGTCTTCATATCTACAGCGACTTCAAAAACTGTTGCAATGTTTGCTACATTTCAAGTGTATGTAGTGTACTGACTGTAACCATGGATATATCACTTAGCATTGGTGAGACAAATATAGTAAAGGCCACCGGCTACTTAATGGCCCATGGATCACGTGATTTGATGTGGTGGGGCCAGAGATAGGGCCATTACAAAACAGCAATACCATTGCAATAGGTTTTTCACTTTTGTGCTGATACATATAATCTCCATTAAAATATTTGGCTTTCTTTGGTCATACAAACAAAGATATAGATAATGACTCTGAGTTAAAATATATTCACACTCCTCTTTATTTGTAATCACTATTATCATATATTCCACTTTTACTACCCAGAAGAATATCATTTTCTCAATGCTTGATCCTGGTCACTCTGCTTGCTTGTACTGTTGTAGACTGCTCTACTATATCCATACTTTAAACAAATGAGCTTTTTGAGCTTTTAAAGTCTTGTGGAGGTCACCTACTCAAGCTTTTCCCTATTAATATTCAACATACTATGTATTCAATTAGCTTTTGCAAGGTCAATAATGCTATTTAAAATACTCAAACCATTTCTAATATCATCAATAAACCCCTCTCTATCAACATAGTCCTTCATCACATGAAAAGGTCCAGTATAAAGGCTGTGATAATCAAGAAATACCCTCTCCTTTCCATTAAAATACACAGCTCACTTGAATTTTGCTTATATGCATTAGAACTGGACTTGAAGGAGATTGTATGGTTATAAGAGATCTGAATCAATCATATGGTGCTAGGTGGCTGCAATTGGGGCTATAAAGATGCAGAAAAATGGCTCAATGATAGGTTAGCAGATAGAGTTGTCAAGTATAGGACAGGTTTCTAGGTTACCACAGCCTTTATACTGCACCTTTTCATGTGATGAAGGACTATATCAATAGAGAGGGGTTTATTAATGATATTAGAAATGGAAATGGTTTGAGTATTCTAAATAGCATTATTAACCTTGCAAAGGCTAATTAAATATTGAATATTAATAGGGAAAAGCTTGAGTAGGTGACCTCCACAAGACTTTAAAAGCTCAAAAAGCTCATTTGTTGAAAGTATGGATGTAGTAGAGCAGTCTACTACAGTACAAGCAAGCAGAGTGACCAGCATCAAGCATAGAGAGAATGATGTTCTTCTGGGTAGTAAAGGTAGAATATATGATAATAGTGATTACAAATAAAGAGGAGTGTGAATATATCTAAACTCAGACACAGTCATTATATCTATATCTTTGTTTGTATGACCAAAGAAAGTCAAAAATATAACTCTGGTACAACTCTGATACAACTCCAAGGGTACTCCACCCTCTTCTTGTACATCCTCCACTTTGTTCACTCTGGAGTTGCATTTATCCATTTTGGGAACATCTCATCATATTGTTGTAAAGTAGCTACAGGACTCAGAATGAAGTCCTAAGCAAGAAAATGTAGGGTGCGAGTGTAGGTCTTGACCGAGGGGATTGCAAAGAGAATGAAAGAGGACTATAAGAATGGCTCACTTGTTGTCCACAGGACACTGGAAAACTGAGTCTGGCTTCCCCCTGTTTGGTAGGGCTAGGAAACCAACTTGGTGTTGCAGAACTATGGCAGGAATGGGGAACACTGGAGGGGAACTGGCTTAGGAATGGTACTGAGTGGAACTAGATGGCTTGCATAGTGATGGTAGGGGAACTACATCCTAATTCGGGCATACCTGAATGATATATGACAAGAGAAAACACAAAAGAAGACTACATGACTCTAAAAGAATGTGCGGGAAAGTGATCCGGTGCGTGGGAATCCGGTATCCGGTGGACCGGATAGGTATCCTGTATGCATGGGTCCGGGTCCGGTACATCGAATTGAAAGAAAACGGTAGGCAAATGGTAGATGGATCAAAAACTAACCTTTAGACAACTACCGGATTAACTCGGATCAGGATAGACAGCGGCACAGAGCGGTCTCGGATCAACTAGAGCGCAGGATAGGGGTTACAGGATGACTAGGAATGACCAGATGTCACTGTAGGAAACTACACTTTCCTACAGCGCCATTACCTTGAGGGCTCCGGATCTCCAGTAGATGTTGTCACTGACCACAAGAACCTGGAGTACTTCTCCACATCTAAGCTCCTGACCTGCCGACAAGCCTGCTGGTCAGAGTTTCTCTCCCAGTTTAACATGGTCATCCGTTTCTGCCCTGGATGCCTCAGAGCAAAGCCAGATGCTTTGACTAGATGATGGAATATCTATCCCAAAGAGGGGGATAGCAACTATGCCCAAGTCAACCCCCACAACTTCCGCCCCGTTTTCACCCAAGAACAGCTCACTGCCTCACTCCATGCTACCATCCTCACCACGCCTGTCCTCCATGCTGGCACCTCCTTCAACATCGAAACCCTTCATAACAATATCCTCTCCACACTCCCCTTCAACCCCATTGCCTCCGTTCATATGTCCATGCCCAGACCCTGTTGGTCCATTGACACCGATGGTTTCCTACATCCAGACGATCGCATCTACATCCCTGACAATAAGGACCTTCATCTCTGAGTCCTATGCTACAAACATGATCATCCAATCTCTGGTCACTTCGGACAGAACTGTACACTAGAACTCATCTGCCGCGAATACACCTGGCCCAGCATCTGGATGTTTGTTAAGGAG